>JACJUY010015223.1:3168-15983 GCA_014220935.1 Platorchestia sp. MABIK | reverse complement strand
GTTGAAGTTTTCATAAGTTGTAGTTTTAATTTACTCTTGAAATGCCCATTTCAATCAAGCTGTCTAAATGCGTGTCTTTTATTTTTTTTTATTCCTCTGTTTTTGTGCTAGGATATCATCGGAATGAATATCGAATTAAATATGATTCTGTTAAATTCAGACCCCGCTGTGACGAGAGAAACGTACGCTCTGCCGTGGAGCTGCATGGAGACCTTTTCGAAGCTCCAATAAACATCAATAAAAAAAAATTATATATGCTCTGATGAGAACCTCGTTAGGCTGCTTGCTTGCTTACTTGCTTACTTGTTTGCCTGCTTGTTTGTTTGCTTGTTTGCCGCCGTACCGCCCTCTGCTTTCAAAAACAGCACAAGGAAAAAATCAGCATCGCATTGTTAATTTTTAAATCAGAAAAAATTAAGAACCTGGTTTACCTAAAAACATGCGGGAAATTCACCATCGGATTCTATATCGTGAGTAATTTTAGTTTTTTACTACTAAGCGTACATTCTTCTTGGCCTTATCTATGCTACAATAAGAGTAGGAGGTCTGTTCGTTCGTTCGTTCGTACGTCTGACCCTCTGTCACACTAGGTGAACATAATAAGATGGAATTCATAGCTCAATATAGGATTCAACTCCTTTTTTGACCGTGGATGCGTGAACTGTGATAAAGGATCTGAAATATGTTAGCCCCGTTCATGTGAGAACAGTTGATCTTATACTTATTTATCCACCGTACCAAATGTCGATATTTTTGTCGGGCCTCGTACAACAGCTTTTGAAAATTTTTCATCTCTGACAGTCGAATGTGCTCTCTTCGATTTGTAATTTATTAGGTCTGTATCGCGGGTACACAATGTAGCTACATTGTATTGGTAAGGTTAATTATGGGAGGGGAAGGTAGGATTGGAGAGAACGGATCTAAATATCGGTTTGGTAAATCAGGGGATATTAGGATTGGTCGCTGAAAATTAGATAATACCCTAAATAATTATTGTTAGAAAATTAGAGTTTGTGCAGGATTAATTAAGTTTATGCCAAATAATTGTCGGTTTAAAATTATGTTACTACAGGATTAATGAATTATAGGCAAATTTCAGCATCCCTTACTACAACGAAGATATTCAAAGAGAGGAAGGATGAACATTTTGTATAAAGTTGAGAGAAAGCGAAATCTATGCACAAGGTGTGTTCCCACACAGAATCCCAGCGCATAGAAACCGTAAGTTAAGAAGGACAATTATGATAGTGGATAAACGCTGGAAAAAATGAGTCCAAAGTGTTGAAAAGCAGGATAGGAGGGAACCAAAAAAATGGCCTTGAAGATAACAAAACGCATATTTAATTTCAACAAGAAGAAAGCCTATTTTATTCTCAGCTCGGGACCTTACATTTTACCCTGGTAGAGCTAATTCCCATAGATACAATAATTGTATCCCCCTGAGAGCTGTTTGTGCTGGAGTTCAACAAAATATCACATCGCCTACATTCTCGAAAAGAAGGAAATTTGAAAAAAATACGCCTGCCCAATTGTGGAATGACCGCTCACAGTAGCTGCAGCTGCTAATCTGGAGGCCAGTCCTTTAGGGCTGCTGATTGCGATAAGACGCGTTTAGTTAACCTGTCTGGAGAGGAGCTCAGGAATCCTACCAGTCTGTAAATTCCCAAGAAACATTGAAAGGCAAACCCTCTTCAGCGTAACCCCTTGGGGAGGAAGAGGAGTGTACTCCCAAGGTGTAGGGAATCAGGCGTGCTTGATGCATGGAATGTGAGGAAGCACTTAAGGCTGTGTGTTTGTACTGATTACATGAAATAGATACTTAACATTTAAACAACAATAGCATAACTGCATCCAAAAGTGAACCCGACTGTGATTGTTCTTCCTTTGTTCAACGGAGCTAACGATTGTTCCGATGACTGGGACATTCACATATAGACATTTTCAAAATCCAACGTTGTTTACTTATTTTGTACCAACTGAGTTGGAAATACACAAGTTTTTTATATTTTTTTACAGTGACTGGAGATTTTTTTGCTTGCTAGCTTCCGGACCACCATGCCGCCTCACGGTAGTGCTGTCAACAGGATCTACATTTGTTCTCAGTAAAAATCACAGCCTGGCTAATTTAAACGATTATTGATCGTTCCATCGAATTATTGTATTTGTTTTCTATCTATTATGGTTTTTCGGGTCTTAACTTGAGAGGGAAGGAATGAAGTGAGAGTTTATTAATTTAAGCAGTTTTTTATGTCATTTATTCAATACACACGATGCATCATCAGTGGAATCTTAACTCAGAACTGCTACGATGGATTTATTGAAACAAGAACAAGATAGTCACGCAGGGTCCAGAACTACATTCAAAAGCATCTTCGATTTATGAATTTTAATAAGATTTTAACATTATTATCATGCGATCTATCACGAAATCGTCAACTTGTAGACCCGAGCAAATTCAATGTCGTAACGCATCTTACGACAACCTCATTCTAATGCATGCACGTGTTTTTAACCCAAATAGCACTTAGCCTACACGTATTATAATAGACCGATCGAACTAGCCTTGATGAGATATTGTTACTTAATTTTAAACTTGAGGAAACATTGAAATTTAATTTTAGTGTGGTTTCAGATATTCCATATTCTAAAAAACCTTTTGTTTTAGTTAACTCACTAGGTAGAGTTTCCTCTCTAACCATCTTTCACCGTTTTATACATAACCGCGTTACTCTTCCTAGGAGGCCGAACTTAAGGTGGATTGTTATTTAATTAACATTTCCTGCACTTGATAACATACACGAAAGCAGTGATTGATCCAGTTACTTCCATGACACTTGCATGAATGCTCAAAACATGTTTAGTGATTACCGCATTGGACAAAGAATTCAAACTAGTAAAACACTAAATAATACAGAATGAAGATGGTATTTAAGATCTCTATGAAAAAATTATAGATACTCCAATTATTAGCGTATGATTCAAATCTTTAATGAATACTCCTGTCAATTTCTGCGTCTTTGAATGAGCGTCTGCAGCCGCTAAACCCTGACTGGTGAGTGGACGGAGCAGCTCAGCCTTCCGTAACTCCCGCCGAGACCGTGGCTGCTTTGCTCTTCGACTTGCGGACTTTAATGCTGCTTCTGCTGCCGCTGGTAGAGGTAGTGGCGGGGGTTGTTGCAATGCATCTGATAAATTTTGTGGTGGTTTGCGTTGTTGCTGCTGGAAATGGTGGTGGGGTTGTTGTAGTGCAGCTGTTAAATTTTGTGTTGGTTTGCGTTGTTGCTGCTGGAAATGGTGGTGGGGTTGTTGTAGTGCAGCTGTTAAATTTTGTGGTGATTCTAATGCTGCTGCTGGAAATGGTGGTTGTGGTTGTTTTCATGCAGCTGATAAATTTTGTGGTGGTTTGCGTTGTTGCTGCTGGAAATGTCGGTGGGGTTGTTGTCATACAGCTTTTAAATTTTGTGGCGATTCTAATGCTGTTGCTGGAAATGGTGGTTGTGGTTGTTGTAATACAGCTGGTTGTAAATTTGGTGGTGGTTTTAAACTTTGGATGCTGCTGCTGTCGCTAGTAAAGGAGGTAGTGGTTGTTGTTATGCTGCTTTTAAAGTTGATGGTGGTTTTAATGCTGCTGCAGTAAGTTGTATTGCTGCTCTATTGCTATTGTTTGTTGTGTTGCTGAACCGACGTAATTCATAAAATTACTTTGACACATCGGCTCACTCCCGTAAAAGGGATTAGCTCGCCCCCTGCCAGTCATCATTAGTGTCTGTATCTCGAAATATGGAGAAATAAAAAATGAGTGTCATCGTGATCTTTGGATTTATCAACAATTCATCTGATTTATTTCTTTTCCATTGAATTATGAATATGTACAGAAATTAACGTCAGAGCAAATGTATAGTATTTCAATTTCAGACGCACGGGTTGTGCAATGCCGTCTGATTGTTATGTGGGATAACTCCTTCCATTACCCGAAAATAATTTATTCCGATATAATTCCAGTGCTATGTACTAGGGATACCGGGAAGTTCTGTCCTTTTTTCCTTAATCAAACTTTAAAACATATAAATAAGTCCAAACTGCTGTTCTCAATGTCAGATCAGATATCAAATATTTAATTAAAATTTTCATTTAACTGAATCTGCTCCAGTTGATATTTTAAAAACATATAGCTCATGGAAGAGGAAAGTTTTCAAATAAATCCTATGCGTCATTACATGTTGTATGAATTCCACAAAGATAGCAATCCAACAACAGCAGTAAAAAACATAAACGCTGTCTGTCCAGGTGTGAGTGTTAGAAACTGCTGGAGATGTTTTTTTGAAATTTAAAGAAGGCAATTTCGATTGTTGCTCGCATTGCTCTGTTGTTTGAAAAGAGTTCATGAGGAACCCAGACACCCTCTCTATACTCCTTTCCAATCTATTTCAGATGCTCCTGAACAGTAGACCAACGTGCATTAAATCTTTGGGACAATGTTCTGATTGTTTGTCGAGGATCTTCTTCCACTGCAGCTTTCAAATACTCATCTTCCAAAAGTCAGAGTTTTCCAATTCGAGGTTCATCAGTAAGATCGAAATAGCCTTCTTTAAATTTCACAAAACATCTAGTGCAGCTTCTAACACTCCAATCTTCTGGATAGACAGCATTTGGGGTTTTCACTGTTGATGTTCGGTTGCTACCTTTGTGGCATTCATACATGCAATGAAGCATATGATTCACTTAGGAACTTTTTTCTTTCATGGGCTGAAAATTAAAGATATCAATTAAATGTGATATCTGATTTGACATTGAAAAAAGCAGTTAGAACTTATAAGTTTTAAAGTTTGGTTAAAGAAAAGAAGACAGAACTTTCCGATAGCCCTAATATATACATTGATCATGTTGCTAACAGGTTTCCTCCGATTTGTGCACGCTATACTCCCTGAACTATTAAGAATTTGACAATGAATCAATGAGTTTAGTATGTACTACTAACTTTAGCTCGAACTCTTTAACTCGTTATTCGCATTACGACACTGGTTTATCAGCATAAGGCTTATTTCATTGGTCTGTTTCGTGTTGTTCGACGCATTTGCTAGCTTTGTGCGTAATCTGTTTTCATTTCTCATTCTCAAAAATATTTTCTGCAAGCATCATTTCAGAAGGAAATTTATGAATTTATCGTGCGAAAATGCAAGACCTATGTGATTGGTTCAAGGTCGTAACTGGACAGTCGTTGGTACGCGAGTACAAGAAATGGCTACATTTTTCTGAGCTGTCGATTTTCTTTTTCTTACATGCACAATAATTCATCTCCATTCTCTATACATTCAACAACATCAGTTACTATCCGAGAATCACTGAGCTTATGTGTCAATGTGAATAAACACAGCCTCTCGAAATGTTCGTTTCAACGTTCACTTGCTTTTTTTGACCAGTATTTATAAGATATTTCAAAGTTAGAGAAAATTGATCAGGCATTTGCTTTTTTTGGTTTGATTTGTTATGTATTCGCGAAAAAACAGTTCAAGTTTCAGAGAAATTGTGACTTTTGTTTCGTAGGCGGAATCATTTACTTCCACTCATTTTACTTTCAACGACATCGACGACTATCGCGTAAGCCTTTATAAGCAGAAACGTAAACGGAGATTGTATCCTCAAATATCTTTTATCAGCTTCTCACAGGCTCAATTTTTCATACCAGTATTTATAAGAATGATGAAACTTGAATAACGTAACAAGTGGAAAGCATTTTAGTGTTTTCTCTTCATCTTTTTTCAATCACATATCAAGATACCTATTAAGGTACGTTTATCAATTAAGGAGTTTAATGTTAAGACATTTTTTTCTAAAAACCAGTGTGCTTCTTATTCCTAGTTTTACCATTATTAGAAATTACCTTCCTTTTGTTATTACTGCTACTTGTATTGGTGATAATTGTTGTGATGATGATGCTGCTGCTACCTCTGGGGGTAAAGTTGCTTCTGCTGCTGGTGGTAGTGCTGCTGCTGTTAGTTTGTTATTATTACTGTAACTTTGTTATTACTGTCACTGCTGCCGAAGCTACCGCTGTTGCAGCTTCGCTTTTTTCGGAACGTTCAGTGTGTATTCACTGAAATACTGCTATGAAAGTTAATTGATAATACTCTTATCATTTTTTATTTCATTTCCTTACTTTGTTTCTTTGCTTCTTGTGTTGATTTTATTTCCCAGCCCATTTTGAAATCATATATATTCATTTAAATTCATTGTCTTTTAAGTTTCAGCAAAAAAGTTACGTTGAAATAATTCCAGAAAAACTTCATTTGTTAGATGTTGAAATGCAAGACCCATTTACATTTCACTATTTGTATTCATACCTTATACTGTATGGTGATTAGAAATGTGATAGTGTATCTCTGTTCTGAGCGTTGCTTTTCCAATATTTATGATTGCTTCATTTTGACTAATTTTGAAAGTTCTAGCCATGCAAGTTGGTACAGTTTCGGATGAAGTTATTCGTAGGACCACCAATCTTGAATAATCCTTTCTATTTCTAAGAATTTTTCGCTCGCGCATTTGAACGCATTTTGTATGTTATTAAATACTTAAAACGGCATTTAACTTCATTCGAAGCGAACTTTAAGGAATATAAGCGGAAATTATAATTAAATAACCATGCTAATTAAAACATTAAAAATTCTGTTTAAAAAGTGAAGTTGAAATCGTCAAAAATTGCATTTAAATGATTAGTGTTCTCCGTTTCTTATTGAGCCGCACTTTCCTCGATTTCAGTTTCTCTTCCTGAAATTAATTGGCGAGCTTCTTTCGAACCATCCAGTTACAATTTTTAGGGACAAACGCAAAGCTGATGCAGTCAACGGCTCACGCTGTAAATGACAATAAAAATCGCTTTGTCTTTTTTAAGTAACTTATAGAAAATTTTCTCTTCATGGAAAGAGATACGTGTGACAAAATTCGACAAACGCATGTGTAAAGAAACCAAATTGAAATCTCTATGGTGAACTTCCACAGAATAAGCGTTTGTAAATTTGGTTTTTAAGATTAGCATAGAAAATTAGAGGGATTAGCATCTAAAAACTTCGGTTCTTCTTCTGCCTACCTTGTACTGAATATTTGACGGTAGAAAACTGTCAGCGCTGGAAATGTAAGGTAATCAGCGGACTCGCTTAGACCATGTCTAATTGCGGTAGTGAAGACAGCGTTAACGAAAACACTTGGGCATTAACTATTCTAATACTGAAATTAAAAAGCAAGGCGATAATAGTTTGTTGTAAGGTTATCCCGTCAAGATCTGTAATGAAAAAGCCAGTGAATAACAATAGGGGTTTCGGACCATACGTCCATTTTCTGCCGAAAATCTGTTACGAAAGAGATGAAATGAGATATGATTAGACAATTAAAATAAAAAAGACCTTGACCTAAAATGTTTCAAAAAATGAAGCTCTACTATTAACGAAATAACAAAGGGAATCAGAAAATAATACATTGAAAGAGAAATGGAGAAAAAATAGTACCAACGAACTACGTGTTAGCTACGAGAAGAGAAGCACCCAGTGTTATTTAGGACCGGTTTGAGTTCTATAATACGGTATGTAGGGAGTCGAGGATGCGTAGATCTGTTTATTGTGAGGTGGTTGTCGATTTTAGAGTGGATCACAGTGCCTGGCATGCTACAGTTATCGGTGTGGGACTTGATGGAAGGGAGGGGAGAGGAACTAAGGGGAAGACCTTTCTTACAACTGCACCGAACGTGCTCAACAATTTCTACCACTTGTAGAACCCACACTCATCATTTCTCAACGTGAACAACAGGATTGACGGACCAGAGACGAGCACACCAGAAAGGGCAGCTCATACTTGAAACGGAAAATGGAAGCTATAGTAAATATATGAGCTAAGTTAAAGATTTGTGAACATCTAATTGTGGAAAAACTTACTCGTGAGGAAAAGGTCATCTTAATTCAACATGATCGATTAGTGTCTAAAGTGCGGTAGTTTGACAAAAAATGTTTGCTGATTGATTACGAAATTGAATGGCTTGAAAATAAATTTGCTGGTTCGTATTTCGTTAATAAAAATGGGAAGTCATTTCTAACGAAGATTAGTCGCGGTAAATTTTATTGCGATAGAAGAATAAGAAGCTCATCTAAACTTTAAACGCACTATTCCTAACTTTTTTCGTTTTTGACTTTAAAAAATCACTCTAGACTTCTGCATTTGGCAGTTTCTTCCAAACTACTGTTCTAACTTTTCCGATGAAAAAAAATCCCGTGTCCTACTACGCAATGAAGTTCCAAGGAGGCACAAGAGCTGGACGGACTGGCCCCGAGTCCTTAGAAACGGATTAACAGTCGTAGCGAATCTCCAAGTGCGCACAACTACTGTGTTCGTTCTCACAGTTTGAACAGGTACTGGTAAATCGTTGCATGTCTGCAAATGACATCAATTTTGATGTCTGTTGATCGACTTTGATGTCCTTGATCGATTCCCAAATTAGAAAACCACTTGGTTTGGACTTTGAAAATTATGGTCAAAGCTGGTTGAACAGAATACTATTCTCAACTATATTGTAGTACCTTGCCTCTCTTTGACCGCTTGTATTGTCTATTTGCCTTGACCTCAATACTATAAATATCCGGACGCTCAACTTTTTCGTTCACATTCTCAGTCTGGAAAACTTTCACACCTGTTACAATATATTCAATGTTTAAACTTCTCGGAATTTTCTAGTCAACTTTGGAATATAGCCCACAAGCTTTTTTAGAGTTTTAAATCTCTCAAAGTATTTCCTGTAAAATTCTGGGTCAATATTGATTTTAGGTATTCACGAAAATTAAAAATTCCGTTCCGAAGAATCAACCAAATTCTGTAAGGTTGTCATCGTTTTAGTAAGGATATTGTGATCAAACCGGATGAGGGCAAAATTTTCATTCTGATTGACAAAGTTAGGTACATCGAGAGTATGAGCTGATCGTAAATTGCAAGTCATTTTAGAACCAGTATACAAAGTTTTCATGCTCATCGAAGATATAGTAGACAACTTTTATTGTGTTTAAAGAACGCAGATTTCTTGTCTATTGATTACAACAAACTGTCTGTTGTAAAAGTATAAATCTGATTCTGCCATCAAATTCACGCTAGGTAAATATTTGCTGCATTTAACGCCGCTAAATTCATCATTGAGTATTTCGTCAGCCTATGACATTTTACTGATTATAGTTTAGTTTTAGTGCGGGAATCTTTAGATCCGTTGTGGACCATTTACCTAGTTTCAATAAAGCTGACGAACTGTTGATGGGTTCGTTTAATCTAGAAAGTTAGTTTATTAATAAACCATTAGTAGAAAATATGGAGATTTTCCAATCGAACTCGATCGACTTTTCTACGTTCATAGAGATTTATCGTCCATTTCTTAAGAAGTTTTCAGATCTAGCAGTTTGTAAGTCCTTTTTATTTTTAACTGTAAAAATTACGCAGATTGGCAGATTGAGAAAAGGTTCGGCTATTTGTCTTAAGTTTGGTAAATTTTTTTGAGCTGCCATGAGGAAAAACTCTAGCTATTTTCATTTTTTGTTTTTATAAAAAATAAGTTTAAAATGCACTTGCATAATTCGATTGTAAATCTCGTGCGAAATTCTTCCTTCAAAACTTGACCTCCTGTCAAAGGATATAGGGTTTGCTCAAGAAGACAAGGTATTTCTAGAGTTGAACTACCCCACGCATTATTTTTTTTAATCATATGATTTTCTTCTTTATTCTTCATAAAAAAGAAACCTCATGTTCGTTAGTACATAAGATCTTGAGCATTGATTGAATTGGGAAGTGTCGTTATTAGCGTATTTGCAGTATTACGATTTGATTCTGACTAATGTGAATTGTGTAAAACGTGGCTCCCCCATGCAATTGAATGATTCGGCTTTAAAACTTCGGTTTTCCAAATATTTTCTTAAACGGAAGTGTAATGCTTTTATTTCCGCAAGGAGGAAGAGTTTTTTTGAGGGAAGCCATTATTCGATCCCACAAATTTTAAAACTTATTTATTTTTATTTGTGCCTTGAACTCCCTATGACTGTGATCTGTAAACAATTGAATTTAAATTCTCATGCAGTTGTTGATTGGCTTGATTTCATTTAGGAGATTTTCGTTGTTTCTGCTACCTTTTCGTCTAATAAAATCGGTGGAAAAGACAAAGTTGTTGAAATAGAAGAGTCAAAATTCGGTAAAAGAAAGTACTACATATTAGGTTGTTTTTTTCAAATGTGCTTCTATTCTTATGAAACTAGCACATTTTATATAAAACTGAATTCAAACACATTTCATTCCGGGCATTTTTCAAGTTTTTCTGATATTTTTTGCAAAAATCGTGGGGTTTTAATCTCCAGAAATCCCGAAGACACAAATAATGTTACTATATCTGGATGCTTGTATTCAAGGAGTTCAGAATACTATTTAATGTTCTTTCTTTCTAAAAAAATTTTGTCTGCCTTGAGACCCACTTATTTTAGCTCATGTGCAGTTTTATGCCAAAATATTTTCGGACTATTATCAATGGAGCTGTCAAAGTTAGTGTGAACTTTCAATACTTGACGTCGAATTCAATATTTTGTGACTTTTTCTGTTTTATACGATTTTTCATCATGTCCAACAATATATCATTTACTAGGAATGTAAAAAACAACATGCTTTTCTCTATGAGTTAGACGAATTGTTTAATTTTGACACCTAAAATTTTCTGTTTCTACAGTTTCTAATCGTATAAACCGTAAAGATAAACGAGATCTTTAAAACATCGATAAACTTTCTCCCATCTTCTTTTGTCATACCGAGGAAGTGAAGTACGATTTGGGTTTGGTTCAGTTAGGTGACCGCACACTTTCATTTTCATCTGCCCTGAGAGAAGTTGCGATCTCCTCGACGCTTGTGGTTTCTCTCAGCAATGAGAAGCCCACGCAGGTTGGCCTCCACGAGACCACCTAATCTACTTCTAGTTTAGTTGTGAACTTAACTTCATTTGACTCAAATTCAAGTAGTCGTCAGGATGCGGTTCTAAGGCCTGGGCACGCGCTCTTGTACGTGTCCGAGTTGCGTGGACGGCTGTTCAACGGACGTAGGTCTCCCGACACCAAAAGACTCTCCTCATTCAGTGAGGATCACCGTCTTGCGGCTTATCGAAAGGGCCGTGCACTGGGCCAGCATATTTCTGATGTTTGATGCTTTCGAGTAAAACGTTATGGGATGAAATTCAAGCTTAGTGGAAAAACGAAAATGGATGAAGGGCAAGATATTGATAAAAAAAAATCTACGGTAGTTAGTATCTACATCAAGTTTCTAGAAAATGTTCAGACTCCATGAATCACGCCGGAGATGAGATGGGTTTCGTATTCATTTGCCATCACCTTTTATCTCGGGTTATAAGTAGAATGAGATCAGCTGCTCAACTCGCACCTTTAGGTCTTAAAATTCTTAGCTTGTTCTTTAATAGAATTCTGTGTAAATATCCTAATCCCAGGTCTTAATCCCGTCTCAAGGTATGTCCTTCAGATCTCAATTATGCAGTAGGTTCCTATCGTGCAATTCAAATTCTTCGTTCTGTCCGAATTCTGATATTCAAAAATAAGAGAATTATTTGTTTACATCAAAAAAAGCCTCTATTATTTTCAACTGTATAAACCATTTCTGAAGTCAAATGGGGATGAAGATTGTTCTACGAGTTGAAGAGTATAACTGACTCGTTGTCGTAGATCTTTTCACTCAAATAATCATTTCATTTCCTTCGGTATTTCTTCAAATGTCAAAAACACAGCCTGTGTTACCCCATTTCCAGAAAGCAAGTGAGCAATGTTAACAATTCTAGACGATTTATGGCCTACAAATTAAATTTTCCAAAGAAGATTAAATTAAATTAAATTTTAATTTAAATTAAATTTATTATTTAATTAAATTTTCTCAAGTACCATATTCGCAGAAATTAAGCGCACTCCCGCTTCGAACAAAATTATCGCCATGACGAAAAACATCGCAAAAAATAAACAATTTTAAATCATCAGTAGTATTTTTACTTTAATAATGAAGCAAGTATTGCTTTCTCTATTCACTTCCATAGCATCAATTGAATCTCGAAGCACAAATGCTACGGCATAAGAGTATTGCTCGTATAAATGGTGACAATAGCATACGACGACTCACTATCAGAAGCTTTTTATAAATAGACCGGTATTCCAAATTTTATAGAGCGAGTGTTTTAGTAAATAAGATAAACAATTCTCTTCGTCTTTTGATGTGCAATGAACTGGTAAAATTCCGTATGGTTGAAAAGTAAGAAAAAGAACATAAGCAACATTGAGTAATCGTCCACTGCCAAACGAAACTGCGTTGTATAAGCTATGACGTTTATCAAGAACCGGTTTTGGAATCTCGTCTTTTCGATCTTCATGCTTGATAACGTTGAATGGACCTCATACTTTGAATTCATGCTCTTTTACGAGCGATCGCACTCTCTCTGCAACCGTCCTTAGTGAAAACTATAATACAATAGCAAACTGAATAGATAGTGAAATAGAACGTCTTCATGAGCTTAAAGCAAGATGTTGCTTCGAGTTGCACCTTGTTATTCTCAGTTAAAGCGTTACCATCCTCTCAAGCCGGA
Source organism: Platorchestia sp. MABIK (assembly GCA_014220935.1). Taxonomy (NCBI): domain Eukaryota; kingdom Metazoa; phylum Arthropoda; class Malacostraca; order Amphipoda; family Talitridae; genus Platorchestia; species Platorchestia sp. MABIK. The sequence continues at coordinate 3,352 of JACJUY010015223.1, read as the reverse complement.
AACAATTAGATTAGTCTTTTGGGAGTTCCAAATAAGTGTTCTACACGAAAAGAAATGGAGTACGTAGAATTAAGTTTCCATAAGATATCCGGAGAGTCATTATAGTTGTGTTACTACTGTAGTAGTTATGTCTCGATCTTCCCGTTGTAATAGATGTAAGCAGCGTTGGGCACGCAACTTTTAA
>JACJUY010015218.1:0-15988 GCA_014220935.1 Platorchestia sp. MABIK | reverse complement strand
GGTGTGCAATGTAGTTGTGTTGATGGTGTGCAATGTTGTGGTGTTGATGGTGTGCAATGTAGTTGTGTTGATGGTGTGCAATGTTGTGTTGATGGTGTGCAATGTTGTGGTTATGTTGATGGTGTAGAATGGTGTTGTAATGTTGGTGACGTAGAATGGTGTTATTATGTTGGTGGTGGAATGTTGCTGTTGTGTTGATGATGTGCTGAGGTGCATCAACATTGTAATTAAGTATAAGTTAACACTTTGACTGCGGCAGGTGCTACTGAAGTTCAACATTCAACTCACATATAAAGTCAGTTGTAGGAAGCAATGTTGAAAATGGCAAACATGAACTGGATCGTGCCTTCATGTAGTTTTGATCAAAGTTTTCATGAAAATTGAGTTTGTGACTACTGGTCGGTGGAAATTCCCTCCGTGTACCACCCGTGGCGCACGTCAAAACGAGTCAGGTTTCTGCAGCGCAAAATTCCATGTGGGACAGACGTAGAGAATGGTTCTGGTCACAAACTCAGTGTACAGCGCGCGAGTGCCTCGTGTCTTGTGTACAAAAAATACCCATGTTTTTTTTTTTTTTGCTGCACGCCTAATGCAGTCGAAATAACAAAAAAGTTTCTTAAATGATCATCCGAGATGGAAACTAAAAAGAGCAATAATCTCATCTTCTTCTCAAAATAAGAGCCCCAAAATGTATTTGGAAAATGCAATTGCACGATAGCTTTTCCCTTGTATAATGACAGGTATTTTTTTCAGAAAGGTCGCAAAACTTGGAATGCCATTCGCTTACACCGCTGCGTGCACGAGCAATTTACCCGCTGGTACACATATGTTCCAATGCACGGGGAACGTGGTACACATATGTTCCAATGCACGGGGAACGTGGTACACATATGTTCCAATGCACGGGGAACGTGGTACACATATGTTCCAATGCACGGGGAACGTGGTACACATATGTTCCAATGCACGGGGAACGTGTTGAATTGAATATAGGTAATCCCATCTTCTTCCCCAAATATTAGCCCAAGACGAGAAATAATAAAAAGGGTTTGGAAAATAACACAAATAAACAATCACACCTTTTCCCAATAATCTCACCGTTCTACCTCGACATACGAAGCTATAACGAACAATAATCTCACTTTCCTCCCCAAAGAGTAGCTCGATACGAGAAGTAAATAAAACAATAATCACCTTTCTCCATGAAAAGAAGCTCGAAACAAAATAAGCAATAATCTCATTTTCCTCCCCAAAGAGTAGTTCGACATCAGAAGTAAAGAAAACCAACAATAATCTCACCTTGAGCAGGAGGTAGAAGGTGAGGCACGGCATCACCACGATTAACACCAACACAAAAGCCATGGTAATGCCCAGAAATTTCGATTTTTCATTTCTGTTCCTGCTTGGAGATCTTGATCGAACAGGACATGCTTTCCTGCACCTGCTAAGTGCGCCTTGCTCCTCAGAGAAAGAACTACATTCCACCACGTCTTTAGCCCCACAATTTACAACGTCTTTACCCTCACATTTCCCCACGTCTTTACCCCCACATTTCCCCACGTCTTTACCCCCACATTCCACCACGTCTTTATGCCCACATTTTACCAAGTCTTCACCATCATCATTATCCAGCAGTTCGTATCTAACACCGCAGTCGTCGGAGAGCGTTGGATCTAGTCCTTTTTTCCTGCCATTTCGAAATTGGAAGTGTGCAGAATTCGACCGAGCGTCTAGTCCCTTTTTCCTGTTTTTTCGAAGTTGAGAATTACCTTGACCGTCTAGTTCCTTTTCCTTGTTATTTTGAAGTTGAAATTCCCTGTTATTTTGGAGTTGAAAGGATACAGAATTCGACCGAGTGTCCAGTTCTTTTTTCCTATCATTTCGAAGTTGGAAGGAGGTAGAATTCAGCCGAGTGTCTAGGTCTTCTTCCCTGCCATTTCGAACTTGGAATTCCCTGTCATTTCGAAGTTGAAAGGCGGGAGAATTCGACCGAGGAACGTGAATTAACGGCCCAAATTCCCCAGCTCCTCCCCCCAGGGGAGACGAGGTGTTGTGATGTAGCAGGTGCGTCGTCGACAACACGTTTCCAGCGCGCCTGGAAGAGGTGCGGCTGGAAGGGCGGGCAGCCTGCTCTGCTGCGCTACATTGCGTCGGGTCAACATCTGGGACACACGCTGTTTCTGGGTCCCATTTGGTCCCAGATCGCTCTTCAGCTGTCGGGACACATGCTGTTTCTGGGCCCGACGTGGTCTCACATCGCGCCGGGTCAACATCTGGGACACATCGTAGCTCAGGGCTCAATGTGGTCCCAGATTGCTCGTCAGCTGTCAGGACACATGCTGTTTCTGGGCCCAACGTGGTCCCAGCTCGTCCCTCAGGGCCCAACTTGGTCCCAGATCGCGCCTCAGCTGTCGGGACACATGCTGCTTTTGGGCCCGACGTGCCGGGGGCCCCAGGCCCGGTCTGGGCCACGACTGCAGCCACGATGGTGACGGGGCCTCATCGAGATCTGGCCCTCATAAGTCGCACATTTGTGTAGGGCGCACTCAGCTCCACTTGACCGCTCAACTTAGCCTACCATGCGTTCGCGGTGGGTCAGTCAGTGGAGTTCGCCGCCCTTTCTACCACTTTCAATCTAAAGCAAATCACTTCCAATCTAAAGCGAACCACTTTCAATCTAAAGTAAACCACTTTCAATCTAAAGTAAACCACTTTCAATCTAAAGCAAACCACCGAACCTGACTACCATGCATTCGCGGTGGTTTAGTCAGTGGAGTTCGCCGCCCCTTTTGCCACTTTTGCCGCCCTTTCTACCACTTCCAATCTAAAGCAAACCACCGAACCTGACTCTCATACATTCAGAGTGGGTCAGTCAGTAGAGTTCACCGCCCCTTTTGCCACTTCCAATCTAAAGCAAACCACTTTCAATCTAAAGCAAACACTCGAATAAATCCCTCATAGAGACCAAACGATTAGAAAAGTAGATTGTGATAAGTTCATTTTTTGTTTTGAGGATGAAATTTGGTCACAAGTGCTCTAATTCCTTTGTTTTGGGCTTTTTTTCTATCAAGCGTAAGTTAAACTCTCATTTCCAAACTCGAGATGGTGCGAAATCAATTAACGCAATTTTGCGTGAGCTATAACCTCCCACTGAATTTCACATCACAAGTTAAACACGACATTCCATTAACATCGCTGTCCTGACAATGACAGTGGGACCAACCACGTGACAGACTTCGGAGAAGTCTGCACCACCTCGCACTACGACGTCTGATTCTTGACTGAGCAATACTACGAACGAACCCAGGACTTGATCTTGCAGCAGATGAGTTGGCAACCGCAACCAATGAGCTTCAATGATCGCACGCACTCTACCGCGACAAATCTGCGCTGTGGTCGTGAAAGGCTTCTGGAACAGAACCGCCCTCTAGGGTGCGGAGGAGACACAAACAGGTTTTTTTTCCTTGCTGGAGCAGCAGACGACGAATGTCGCTCGCCTAACTTCCGTTACGTGTGGTGTCTCGCTTCCCCCAGATGATGTTTTTCAGGTCTATATTTTGTGTCTCGCTTACCCCAGATGATGTTTTTCAGGTCTATTTTTCGTGATCTAAATGAGCAACATTAGGAATAGATTGCCCTCAATCATTTGTTTTCGACTAGTGACATGGGTATCACAATACTCATATGTGTGTATCAAGTAAGTATATTTACTTCAAGATATTTTAAAAACCATGGATGTACAATCTTTTTTGTTCCATTTTTATTGAAAGTAAACTGTTTCATTTTTTCATGTCCCGCCTACCCCCAGATGATGTTTTTCAGGTCTATATTTCGTGTCTCGCTTACCCCAGATGATGTTTTTCAGGTCTATATTTCGCGTCTCGCTTACCCCAGATGATGTTTTTCAGGTCTATCTTTCGCGTCTCGCTTACCCCAGATGATGTTTTTCAGGTCTATATTTCGCGTCTCGCTTACCCCAGATGATGTTTTTCAGGTCTATCTTTCGTGTCTCGCTTACCCCAGATGATGTTTTTCAGGTCTATATTTCGCGTCTCGCTTACCCCAGATGATGTTTTTCAGGTCTATCTTTCGTGTCTCGCTTACCCCATTTGACGTTGTGCTATATTTCTCCGCTATGCAATATTGCTCACAGAGAATGGTATGCCAAATTGAAATATCTATACTGAAAGAAAGAAAACTTTATCCTGAATACTAATGTTGTTTAAAACGACTATTGATGTGATTCATAAATAGCATTAGGACCATAACAGTAGGTATAGTCTGTTTTTAGGTAGCCCAGGGGGAGAAAATAAGGGTTTGATTAACAGTTATGGCATGGAATTTTGGAAAAGACATAATTGCCATAAACGCACATGCGTAAAAGTGCTATCTCTGGTCGAAAAAGGCTGGGGTTCGAGTGGGATATGAAGAGGAAGGAAAAGGGATGACCTCCCTTTCCTTTGGAAGATTAATTTCTCAAGCGCCCATTAACACGTACGACTTTCGTACTTCTTATGTAAATAAATAGATAAATAAAAGGAAATAGAATGATGGAAGTAACACAGACTCCACGATCCACAGTCTGAAAATATAATAAATGCTGTCTTCTAGCAAACGTCGTGGAAAAAATGATTGTTATTTACACTTTACTATTTCAAAATAGCTTGCCTGAAAAACATCTAGGGAATTAACTTTTTCTAGTGAACAGATGAAAAATCAATTTAACCCACTTTTCTGTAAAATTCAGAATGCAATGCATATGTGCGGCAATACCGCAATGCACATATATGCTGCACCCACAAGTGGTGCCGTGTCTAGAATATGTGGTCACCAGATGGACATTTTAATGACTAAATGTTCGAATTTGGGCATTTAATGCATGAAATTAATAATCAAACCGCTGGAAATTAAATCATTTAGATCAATTAAGCCGCTGAGCATCTGGCGACTCTACAAAGTTGCCAGAAGCTGAGCGATTTTATAGACAAGTTTTATTTGAACAATTTCAAACCCTGGGATTTTGTCCTTCAAATAATGCCAACCCAGTAACTCTTTCTCAATTGCACGCTTTACGAACACCTGAATTTTACTGCGTCGAGTCAGAACTGATCGCATGAATCGATTTCTTGAACTGGAGCGTGACTGCTAACCTTTGCTGTACTGGAAGGTGCTTGTTCCGCGTCGTGTGTGTGGGCAGATGTGCTCCTTTTTGTACATAACGAGTTCTGGTGAATGTGGAAACTTGTTTGTGTTGGTGCCAAATGATTGTGTTGGTGTCAATTGATTGTGTTGGTGCCAAATGATTGTGTAGGTGCCAAATGATTGTGTTGGTGCCAAATGATTGTGTTGGTGTCAATTGATTGTGTTGGTGCCAAATGATTGTGTTGGTGTCAATTGATTGTGTTGGTGCCAAATGATTGTGTTGGTACCAAATGATTGTGTTGGTGCCAAATGATTGTGTTGGTGTCAATTGATTGTGTTGGTGCCAAATGTTTATGTTGGTGCCAAATGATTGTGTTGGTGCCAAATGATTGTGTGGGTGCCAAATGATTGTGTTGGTGCCAAATGTTTATGTTGGTGCCAAATAATTGTGTTGGTGCCAAATGGTTGTGTTGGTGCCAAATGATTGTGTTGGTGCCGAATGTTTGTGTGGGTGCCAAATGATTGTGTTGGTGTCAATTGATTGTGTTGGTGCCAAATGATTGTGTAGGTGTCAATTGATTGTGTTGGTGTCAAATGATTGTGTTGGTGTCAAATGATTGTGTTGGTGCCAAATGATTGTGTTGATGCCAAATGATTGTGTTGGTGCCAAATGATTGTGCTGGTGCTGATGTCAATTGATTGTGTTGGTGTCGAATGATTGTGTTGGCGTTGTTGCCAATGGATAGTGATGTTGGTGTCGAGTGATTGTGTTGGTGTTGGTGCCAACTGATTGTGATGGTGTTGATGCCAATGAATAGTGATGTTGGTGTCGAGTGATTGTGTGGGTGCTGGTGCCAACTGATTGTGTTGGTGTTGATGCCAATGGATAGTGATGTTGGTGTCGAGTGATTGTGTGGGTGCTGGTGCCAACTGATTGTGTTGGTGTTGATGCCAATGGATAGTGATGTTGGTGTCGAGTGACTGTGTCGGTGCTAGTGCCAACTGATGGTGCTGCTCATCAACATCAATTAAAAACCAAATTTTAGTGACTTCCATCGCCAATTCCAAACGCAATGAAATTAAAAGCAATATTAAAGTGCACAAAAGTAGGTTAAGAACATATTCACCCCCTCGTGTTTGTGCACCATCCTGCATGTTTCGTGTTGGATGTTCATTAAAATACGAAATTTTTCATAGAAATCAAAGAAATGTTCATTTCGTATGCTGATACCCGAACATTATAAGCAAAATGATTCGATGTTTGGTATAAAAAAACAAAATATTGCAGTGACGTAGCCAGCCGAAAATTTCGAGGGGAACCAGGATCCCCGACAAATAATTTTGAGGGGGGGGGGGAAGAAGGGCCAGGCCCTAATTTTCTGTAATCTTTTCATTCTTTTACTTGAAACGGCGACTGAAATTGGCTACCAGGTTAACATTACGGGGGGAGGGGCATGGCCCCCGTGGCCCCTCCTCATTTCGGCCTCATTAACCCCCCTCCCCCTGGCTGCGCTACTGCTATATTACATGTTTCCTTTAGAATGTTTTTGAAATGTATATATATCCATGCAAATCAAACAAGAGAACATTTCGTTTACTGATGAGTGAATGGCACGAACAAATGAACTGGTATTTGTTATCAATGAATGATGTATATTACCACAATGAGAACCCGAAAAACAATCGATCATGCGTGCAATGCAGTAGTAGATGTTTACTGAGAGCCTTTATTCTGTCTTGCTCACACTTTGGGTATCATATTCTAAACAATTTATTTACCCCCCGCATAACATAAAATTGGATTTCAAAATTTTCTCAATATAAAACGTCCTTTTAAACACACCATACGAGAGGTACTAATAGACAAACCATACGAGGTGTAGTCTAGCGCAATGGTCAAATTTGAGTATAGCTACCTGTGGGCCCGAATAATTTCAGCGACTTCTAGGGCATCCTACCACCAACGCCGTTCTAAGGTGTACAATTATGTTTAACCTAATTCACTTAACCTAGTTACCGAATGTTATTGCTAGATTTGTGAAATATGCTCTAAACTTGTAAGAATTTATGAGAAATGAGATATTTCATAAATAAAATAAATATTAAATGAATGAACATTTATGAAATGTGCTCTAAACTTGTAAGAATTTATGAATGGGAAATATTTCATAAATTGAATAAATATTAAATGAATGAACATTTATGAAATGTGCTCTAAACGCTAGGTCTGTAAGAATTTCCTAAATGGTAAACTGATAACAAACTTAATGCAAAAATGCACTGATTTTTCTACTTGAAGTAGCGATTTTTCAAGTTAGAACTCCGTCGCAACTCAACTTTAAGTTTCTTTGTCCACAATCTCTGTCTGTCAAATGTGCCAACGGTCATTGATTCATGAAATGAAATTAGCTCATTACAGATTATTTTTTGCATATTTTTGCGATTACGACCACCTGATGACACATAATTGCGAAGTATTACATTGCAAATTAATTCTATATAAGTATAGTAAGCAGCATTGATATATTGGCTTGTCAGAGTATATGATCAGATTATTGTTCTATCTATCTTGTAAAATATTTTTACAAGCCCTGTACAAAATTTGAAAATAGTTCTTCGTGCATACATATCAACAATTGCCGGCAAAGTAGTTCTATCAGAAAACTCGCTTTTCACCGTACAAATTTGTAAAATTTCTTACAGTGCCCACATAAATGATGCCGGCACTAAGATTTTTAGAAAGTCAGGAGAAAGAAAGGATTCTCGTACAGGCTCGTCGACTACATTAATAATAAAAACTTTAAAATTAAGTTTTCTTACAGAGCTGCTTTACCGGCATTCCAAGGTTGCAAAAATTATTTACCTAATATTGAGCCAATGTACAGTCTCAATATTGACTGGATATTCAAAATGAACATTGAGGAAATACCTTATTTTGGAAAATTCGGTTGAAATTGGAAAAATATACTGGCCCAATAACAATGCTATCATCAACCCAATATCAACTAATTATTGTCAATATTGACTTGATAATGAGGTGTTCCCTGCAATAACATTGGCTTAATACTCAATTCCTGATATCAGGTTGATTTTGGAAAAACGTGTTGTCCTGATAATGATATTATCACCAACTCAACATCAGTTATTTATTGTGTCACAATGGACTTGATATCGAGGTTGTAAGACCAGGTGATGCTGCTTCAGCCTTTCAGTTCCGTTATGCGGCGTGAATCCGCTACCTTAATTTTACTTCCTCTCTATTTGGTATAGGTGATGCGCATTGCTCTAAGTGGACCTTTTAATTGCTGAAATTTAAATTGGGATGTATTTCAATTACTGAGCATAAATAGACTAGAATGGAGAATTCAGGGGTAACTATACTAAGGCACTACAAAGTGTTCATTAGAAAAATACAAGGTGGTCGGGCAACCTGTACATGCAGTTTGATCCCGTCAAGTTTGCGTAATTGTTCAATATTGTTGAGATCTAACTTCAGCATATATATTTATACATGCATAAAAGTTGTCGCAGTCACCCCTTGAATTACTTCCATCCCGTTTTCTGTGTTCATGTCTAAACTTCCAGTGGAGGCTAACTGAGCTCCTTCTTCTTCTTCTCGCCGTCATGCAAGACGGACCTACAATATAATAGTTCCTAGTTTAACTATTGTGTTTGTTTTACCCCACAGCTCATACCTGTAGTCATTGCCGTTCCTTTATATTGAAAGATGGAACGAGGCCTTACTGGTCTAACAGGTTATGGGCCTAGTAATCTTACTTTTGATGGCAATGATGAAAGATATGAGTTGTGGGAAGTTAAATTTCGGGCCTACCTAGACTTGAAATCGTTTAATGCCGTCCTTGAGGGCGAAGAATCAAGTCTGGATGTTGAGAAGAATTAGCAATTATTTTCCGAGCTAGTGCAAAGGCTCGATGATAAAAGTCTCTCACTGATTATCCGAGACGCCTATGGAGATGGAAGAAAATCTATGAAGATTCTCCGTGATCATTCTCTCGGTACCAGTAAACAGAGAATTATTTCTCTGTATTGCGAGCTGGCCTCGCTGAAGATGCAAAATTGCGAGACGGTCACTGACTACTTGCTGCGGGCAGAGATAACTGCTTCCTACCTGAAGAAAGCCGGCGAAAATATCAGCGATGGACTGATAATCGCCATGATTATCAAGGGATTGCCAGCCGCCTACAACGCGTTCTCTACCGTCATCACACAACGTGACAGTGCAGAAATGAACTTTCAAATATTCAAGCAAGCACTCAGGAGTAAAGAGGAAACAAAGAAGACCCGGCAGAGCCACAGTGAGAATGAAGAAAGAGTTATGAAAGTGAAAGACACTAAAATTACTTGTAACCAATGTGGTGTCAGGTCACAAGAAATTTGAGTGTAAAAGTTTCAGTGCAAAGAAAAATCGGTGGTGTTCCATTTGCAAAAGTGCATCTCATGATACTAATTTTTGCCGAAAGAAAGATACCGTGAAAGCGATGGCGACAGAGAGTAAAGATGTGAAAAGTTCTTTTTGTTTTAGGGTATCAACAGACTCAGAAAGTGCTTCTGTTGCAGACAGTGATAATCTACTGGTGGATTGTGGAGCTACTGCTCATATTTTTGTGATAAATCTAAGTTTGTATCTTTAGAGAAAAGTTTTAACCCTAGTAAGCATTTCATTGAATTAGCTGATGGTTCTAGGATAAACAATATTGTAGATTGTAAGGGTGATGCGAGGATTACCCTGACTGATGCCAGAAATAGGAAACATAGTGTACTTCTCAAAAATGTTCTTTGCATTCCTAGTTTTAAGCAGAATATTCTCTCTGTTCAGGCTGCTATTGATCAGGGTGCATCATTTAACTTCAGTCAAAATGTTGCTAAGTTGTTTGCTTCAGATGGGACTGAGTTTAATATTAAGAAATGTGGTAAGCTGAATTATTTGAATTCTGTAAGCTCTGTTGACTCTGTAAATGCTGTTGGTGAACACACTCTGGAGGAGTGGCACAATATTCTTGGGCATTGTAATGTTAAAGATATGATAAGCCTAGAAAGTGTAACTAAAGGAATGAAAATCACCAACAAAGGAAATTTCCATTGTGAGATCTGTGTCCAGGGTAAAATGTGTCAGTATAGGAGCAGAGACCCTGATGAGAAATCAAAGAAACCGTTAGAGTTGGTCCATAGTGACCTAGCTGGAACTATAAGTCCTACCTCTCTTGAGAATTCCATGTATGTCATGTCGTTTGTAGGTGATTTTTCAGGGCGAATATTTGTGTATTTCCTGAAAAGCAAAAGTGACTCTGTTGAAGCATTAAAAAAGTTTTTAGCTGATTCCGCTCCATTTGGCTCTGTGAAGCGTTTAAGAACAGATAACGGCACAGAGTATTCCTCAAACTTGTTCAAAGCTGTTGTTACGGAGAATAAAATTAGGCACGAATTTACGGCTCCGTACTCTCCCCATCAAAATGGGACTGCTGAGAGATCTTGGAGATCATTTGTTTGAGATGGCTAGGTGTTTGTTGCTACTTGCAAATTTGCCAAAAGAATTGTGGACTGTCAGAAAAGCTGCTTACATTAGAAATAGGTGTTTCAACAAAAGGACAGGCAAAACTCCTTTTGAGATGTTCACTAGAAAGAAACCTGACCTTAGTAAAATGCACATTTTTGGTTCAAAGTGTTTTTCCATGAGTCAGAACCCAGGAAAGCTTGCCCCTAGGTTAGGTCAGGGATTTTTTGTTGGCTATGATCCGTGCAGCCCAGCTTACTTGATTTATTTCCCTGATACTCGTCAAATAAAAAGAGTCAGATGTGTCACATTATGGGGTAAAATTTCTAGAAATGTGGTGGAGGAGAATGAGTTCATTGCTGTGGATAACCCTGCTGAGTTGAAAGAAAGTAGGATGACTGACAATGCTGAGGCTGAGTTGAAACCTGGGACTGTCCCAGAAGTGATTCAAAATGAAACTCATTTAGATGAGAAGCCTACTAGAAGATTTCCTTTGAGAGAAAAGAAGCCTCCAACTTATTTAAAAGATTTTGTAGACCCAGAAATATTGGATATCACTAATCATGTTGATTGTTGCTACAGAGTAAGCAGTATTCCTAGGTCTTACTCTGAGGCAATTTCGTCCCCAGATTCTGTTGAGTGGCTAAAGGCAATGAGTTATGAAATGGCAGCTCCAGCCGACAATGAAACGTTTGAACTTGTTGAAAAGCCAAAAGATAAATCTGTTTTTGGGGGACGATGGGTCTATAGTGTTAAGCCAGGTCCCAATGATCAGGAAACTTTAAAAGCTCGTTATGTAGCGAAGGGATATTCCCAAATACCTGATGTAGACTTCACAGAAACTTTTTCTCCAACAGCACGTCTAATTTCTGTTAGAATGCTGATGGATGTTGCTGTGCAAAAGTCATACATTGTGCACCAGATGGATGTGTGCACAGCTTATCTTCATGCAAAAATAGACTGTGATGTTTCTGTTGAACAGCCTGAGGGATTTGTTGAACTTGAAAAAAGGGAGAGGAGTTGGTCTGCAAACTCAAAAAATCTTTGTATGGCTTAAAGCAAAGTGGCCGTTTTTGGAACAATCTCTTGCATCATTTTCTTGTTGAATAAAATTTTTTTCAATCGCTTAGTGATACTTGTGTTTATGTTAGAGAAAGCGACTCTGGAAAAGTGATTAATATTGTATGGGTTGATGATTTAATTTTGACCTCTTCTAACGCTGTTGTACTGATGGAAGTCAAGCGTGTATTGTCAAATAAGTTCAGAATGAAAGATCTTGGCCAAATTTCATGTTTTTTGGGCATTGAATTTGTTGTGAAGCAGGACTCAATTGAGATGAAACAGTCAAAGTATGTTGAGAAAATCTTGTCAAAACTTAGGATGTCTGATTGTAAGCCTAAGTCTATTCCAAGAGATCCCAGTGCCAACAAGCTCGATGTAAGCTCTGATTCTAAGAATTTGTGCGACCCTAAACTGTTCCGTGAAATTGTTGGTAGCTTGATCTACTTGATGACTTGTACTAGGCCTGATATTTGCTATGTTGTTACATTACTGTCACAACATTTAACTTGTCCAACAAATGCTCATTTGAATTTGTGCAAATTTGTGTTGAAGTATCTTAAGGGTACTATTTCATACGGTTTGAAATTTGTAAAATCTGAGAACCCCGTGCAAATTAATGGTTCCTCTGACTTTGATTGAGGTGGTTCCTCTGATCGTAAGAGCATATCAGGAAATGTGTTTGAATCATCTAGCAACAGTTCACTGATATCTTGGAAGTCAAAGAAGCAAAATATTGTTGCTCTGTCAAGCTGTGAAGCAGAGTATGTTGCCCTGACTTGTGCTGTGCAGGAGGGAACTTTCCTCAAACAGCTACTATGTGATATGGATGGATATGATGAACCTGTTGGGATTTTTGTTGATGATAGAGGTGCCATTGACCTAGCCAAAAACCCTGTTCATCATCAACGCTCGAAACATATAGACATAAGATTTCATTTCATTCGAGCAATTATTCAAGACAATAAAGCAGTTTTGAGTTTTGTTTCTTAAGAGGAAAACATGGCTGACATGTTCACGAAGCCTGTTACTGGACAGTCACTGCTCAAGTTCAATATGTGTGTTTAAGTTACTGTGTCTGACATGTTTTCTAGTTTAGCTTTGAGTACAATACTCCCAACGCTATTGCGGACTATGCATTATTGAGGCGTGATATATTTTTTCGTGTATCTCGTGCTCAGTGTAATTTATTGATTTACACTGATGATTTTTATTTTGTTTTTCTGCTGTTCAAGGTTCAATGAAAGATCCGAATGTCGAAATGTTAGCTCTAGCTGGTTACTGTGTGAACTAGTGCGTAGTGGGATGGTATACTTCAGTTGAAGGGGGTGTGTTGAGATCTAACTTCAGTATATATATTTATACATGCAAATAAGTTGTCGCAGTCACCCATTGAATTACTTCCGTCCCGTTTTCTGTGTTCATGTCTAAGCTTCCTGTGGAGGCTCACTGAGCTCCTTCTTCTCCTCGCCGTCATGCGAGACGGACCTGCAATATAATAGTTCCTAGTTTAACTATTGTGTTTGTTTTACCCCACATCTCATACTTGTAATCGTTGCCGTACTCCATATTCAAAGACGGAACGAGGCCTTACTGGTCTAACATATATATGGACATTTATTGCTATAGTAACATTTGACAAACAATTTAGCATATTTTTTTTAAAAAACTAGACCTTCGAAACTCATTGGACAACTGAAAAAAAAAGAACTGTGAACCTGTGATTACAGCAATTCTGAATTTGAAAATTATTGTAACGTATCCACATTTCTTGATATCTGTCAAAGATATCTGCATTTATTAATGTCTTAAATAACTATTCATTAACTTAATTGGTACATTTTATACAAATTACTCCGTATTATTATTATAAATTACTCCGTACGATATCAACCCGATGTTTGGGCGATAATAATTTATAATATTACAAATTTTATTATATTGCAAGATTTTTAATTATTTTGAGATTGTTTCCATTTATATGAATATCATACATTCATATATACACCGGTTTTTTAATATTAGAAATAAAGCAATTTACTACATTGTCCCAAAAACCAGTTGATTTCATAAATAGGTTTTTCTTATTTCGATATTGTCTTGTTATTAGCCTATTATTGTAATCCAAGATTCCAAAATCAGGTCAATAAATAATTATCAACCCAATTTTGGCCTAATAATTTCTTGCTACCTGGGTTTGCTGACATGTATGCACGAAGAACCACTTTCGAATTTCCCACATGTCGATCTTTTAGCTTACCACTCAAAATTATTTACTTCTACTGATTTACATTGTCAGCAACATCAGCGGCTTCCGACGAATATGTTCCAAGGCGATCTTCATCTGTATGCTCTTTTTTTCTGTCCCGTACTTGTGAGCCCCATCGATCTTAGAGATATTGAGATAGGTTAGGGTAATCACGAAACATACCAGCACGAACACAATATATTTCAGTGAATGCACAATAAGACACAGAATAGTCTTGCAAGTGCAATGTGAGTTGTTTACATGGCTACAGCGGGAGAAGGAATGAGAACCAATACAGAGTGAGAACCATGAAAAAGCGGTTCTAAGAGAAGAGTGCTCTCCAAGCACATTCAAGGTGCTACAATCAAAATTTCAGCAATATAAACTTAATCAATGAAATACAATTTCTAAATTTTTTAAAAATTATTTTATTCGACCATCAAAATGGTTATAACGAAACCTTTGTCTGCTAGCTGGGTGAGAATTTTTGTGGTAAGTCATTCTGAAAATAAACGTTAAGGACTGTTCACTCTAGGGGGACATTTTGATCACGAGGCGCAACACGTGTGTACGAGGCTCACCTCTGAGGCACGAAGTTCCCTATTCGCCACGGTAGTTACTGGGCTCTGTAGTGTAGCACCTAACGAATTCGATCACAGCGAATAGGGAAATTCGTATACACACAAATTGGGTCTCAGTGGTGAGCCTCGTGCACACGTGTCCGGCCTCACGGCCAAAATGTCCCCTTGTGTAAACGGCCCTTAACACTTTTTATGAGACGAGTTCTAATTGTGTGCGAACCACCCGACCAGTGGAACTAATCCCGAATTAAAAAACTTTTTTAAAACAAACATCGGCATCTAAGGATGCTTTATTTCCAATCAAGCCTGATACATATGATCTTAAGCATTGGTTTTTCAAATGTCTTATAACTAACACTATATATAGGACACCATGACGGTTCCCCCGTGGAGCCGGTACCCATTTCAGACACCTGGGTTGAGTAGGGTATTGTGCTTGAGCTTTCCCTTATACCCAACGGGGAAAATCGCCGCGCCAGTGCCGGGATACGAACCCGGGCCTCCAACATGCAAGGCCGATCCCTTCACCACTGTACCACAGCGTTTAAACGGGCTCTACCGCACACACATTTGCCTGACACCCATCTGGGGTCGGTAACGCTAGAAAAAAGGATAATTTAAAGGATAAACGGAACATAAAGGCAAAGGGCTCACCTGAACTTCGAAAAGTATGTTCAGGAGAACAATCTTCAATGCAGCCGGCTGCCGAGGACACAAAAGTCCTCTGTAGCGAGGGTCGGATTGCCGTAGAGCAGCGGCACACACATAAGGAGGTGCGCACACGCTCACAGCTAGTTTCAATCTGTTGGGTCGGCCTTTGGCTGACCTGCTCGTCAGCTTCCCCGAATCCCTTGCTGTGGCTTGGGATTCGTTGCAAGAAGAGCAGACGAACATTTTTAGTTTGCATTTACGTTTTTCACCGAAGACGTGAGAAACCCTCGCCATTGCTCCGCTTAGTCTTAAATTACTTGCGTTATTAAATTTTAGGCTGATCAGGCGAATCACAGTCCATGAACTTTATTGCTGAAGGCTCTTAAATCTACCTTATAAAGTCCGTTTTCGACCTTAGTGTTCGAGCAATGGCTAGAATTTCGACATAATGAAGTACACTTCTTATTTTCCCTTTCTTTAATTTCCACTTACATATCTAACGTAAATAAATTCCATTGTCAATATAAATATTGAAAATTTTTCATGCAAGGAACTTGACAAAAGTTTTTGAAATATTTTGAGGGACACAACCATTACTCTAACGCGAACGATATATATAAGTTCATATACCCCAATTCTCAATTCACGATATCTCATTGATTTAAAATATGCTATAAACAAGGAATTCAATTTGAAGTGTTGCTCTTTCATTGCAGAGCATAAATATTATGTCGCAAATCCAGCCTTGCTCCTTACCAGAGTCCCGTGCAAAACAATCTATATCTTGCACATTTA
>JACJUY010015212.1:0-15998 GCA_014220935.1 Platorchestia sp. MABIK | reverse complement strand
CCTTCCTCTCTTTGGATCTCATTTGTTGAGGATAGGGAGGCTTAAACTAACTAATAATCTAATCTTCACCCTTTTTGGCGTCACCCTTTTACCCTTTGTAGTTTCACCCTAGTGCTCAACAAATCGGTTTTCAGCGGTTAGGGGAGAAGATCATATGCTCACTGTCATGAACAAAGAAAGTATTTCAGGAAATATTTATTAGCATGTTTAGAGCGTTGACTGATCTTTGAAATCGTATGAAAGGAACACCATAAAACTGCACTGATACTTCTGTATATTTATGACCATAGCGGTAAGTTTTTAGTTCTTTTGATGCAAAAAGTTTGCATATGAATGCTTTATGCAAATGGACAGATTGCCTTCATGTTAAATTACTTTTTCATTTTAATGCACGCTGTTCTTGTTGTTGAGTATGCAAATAGTGTGGGATTATCTGCTAACTCTATGAATGTGGTTACTAGGTCGAATAAAGAATTGAAAAAAAATGTGTTTTGCCATTCAAAATTCACTGATAGCTACATTTACTCTCGCCTCAATAGTGGGAAACGGTTCTGAGAATCAGTGTATGTTTTATTACTAAAAGTGATGTGTGGTGAGATAAGTAGAGAAGAGCAACTATTGTGAGAACGTGATTTTGTTCAGTTCAGATAGCATGTTGTGGTTGTAAAGCTTCCCGAGTTGTATTTTTTCTCAATACTCGATCTAGCTTCTGAGTCCCAAGTCCTAGAGTGTACCAAAACAGCTGCAGTGAACTAATATTGAGCTGTCACAACTTGTGAATGGAGTGTTGATAGGAAAAATTGATATAATGCTTGCGTTAAAATCATGCTTGCCTGTTACCTGCACCTCATCACACAAGGGATAAGTCTGTAATATAAATTTAGAATGTCACTGTGTTGCCTTTTTATTTAGAATTAATTGTTCGATGCAATTTAATGTTATCTGTTCATTTCTGTAAAATATCCATCACGAAAATGATCTTTGTAGTCAATCATGTTTGAACACACTGCACACTACTCCCCTTTTCGCAGTACATTTGACTCCGAACAGGCTTTCTGTTCGTGTGTGCCGTGTGTCATGAAATTATTCTCAATAAAAAATAAATTCCTTTTCTCATGTAACATTGCACTAATTAATCTTTCCGACTTTCAGATCATCAGATCAAAATATCACCAGAGACCTCAAGGGCCGAAATAGCAGTCACAGAGACGTCAAGAACAACAACTCCGACGCTTTTGACTACTCCGACTCTCGTGGCAGAAAAAAATCCCAATCCGGTTGTGAATGACCAAATGGGTTCTAGTGTGGAAGTTCTACCGATTGCACCTAAACCTCTAAATCGAGCAACCACATCCAGAAAACTGGCAAGGAATTCCGGGAATGGTTACTTTACTAGAACAGGAAAATTTGTGGAGGGCAAAAACTTCCAGTACTTTCAATGTACCTGCCGCTACAACTGCAGTGACTTATCGGAAGATAAACGTAAAAAAATATTCAAGAGATTTTGGGCTTCT
Source organism: Platorchestia sp. MABIK (assembly GCA_014220935.1). Classification (NCBI taxonomy): domain Eukaryota; kingdom Metazoa; phylum Arthropoda; class Malacostraca; order Amphipoda; family Talitridae; genus Platorchestia; species Platorchestia sp. MABIK. Next base: position 14,484 of record JACJUY010015212.1, on the reverse strand, counting down.
AATAACTGGCAAGCTCAATCGAATTTTATCGCAAGCACAGTTACTGAAAATCCACCTAAAAGGGTTTACAAAATTTCTAAAAAATCAAAATCTCGAACATATTTCTTAGACAAAATCAGAGTTTGCAAAGAAGTTTACCTTAAGACTTTGGCCATTTCAAAAATGCGAGTCGAATATTGTTTGAACAAAAAATGTAAAGAAAAAGAATGCTCCCCCGATAGAAGAGGAAATATTTGTCACAATAAAACTTCTGAATGCGAAAAGGGAATCATAGGAAAATTTTTAGATTCCTTCCCGAAATTTACCAGCCATGATTCCAACAATGATAAACTTTATTTCCACGAAAAACTAACTAAACCGATTCTATACGAGCTGTATGTAGAAAATGAAAAAGAGTCTTGCCGAAAAGCCGTCAGTAAACCAATTTTTTACAAAGAATTTTCCAAATACGGTATAGGTATTTATGCACCGAAGACAGACACTTGTGAAGTTTGCGATGCAGCTGCTATGAAATTAAAATCTGCTGATATTAAACATAAAATCGAAATTGACTTAGACCTGGAAAGGCACCATGGTAGGGCTAAAGATGCCAAATCTAAACTACACAGTTCTCGAGAGTTAGCGAAAAAAGATTGTTCACTTTTGTCGTTCACTTTTGACATGCAAAAAACTCAACCATTACCTCGACTGAACACCTCATCTGCATTTTACAAGCGACAACTTTGGGTCTATAATGTAGGAATTAATACTGGACACGATAACCGAGGGTATATGGCGATGTGGCTTGAGAGTGAAGGAAGGCGAGGTTCAAAAGAACTTTGTTCAAGCATCTCGGCTTTTTTAGATTCCATTGATTATTCTTCTGTTAAAAACGTACAAACTTTCAGTGATGCCTGCGGGGGAGAAAATGGGAATAAAGCTGTAATATGTTTCTTCATGTACATGTGTGACGTTAGGGGTTTCGAGTCTTGGGAGCATACGTTCATGGAAACAGGACACAGTTTCTTACCTAATAAGAAAGATTTTGCAGAGATCGAAAAGAAAGCTAAAAATAAATTAATTTATTCGAAAGAAGAATGGTATGACTTGGTCGCAAACGCTAAGAAAAATAATTCATTCAAAGTAATTGACATGAGGAATAAATTTTTGGAGACAGATGCACTAGTCAATTCACGGCTCTTCAATTCAACGAACACGTCGGGTGAGCAATTTAATTTCCTCAAATTGAAATCATTCAAGGTAATTAAAAATTCTCCTACAGTTTTCTACAAAACAACTCACAGTAACGATGAATTCCCGCTCAACTATCCTGCTACGCCAGGGCCTGAAATTCTTCTTGAAAAATCTGTGGATTCAGTTTCCATTAGCAAAGAGAAATACAAGGACCTAATGCACTTGCTGAATTTTGTGCCGCCAGTCTATCATGATTTCTATAAAGAACTTCCTTACGTTTGATTCATATGTAATTTCTAAGTACAAGTTAGACGTCTTGAGACAAATCGAAAACTAGAGCTCCAGTGCCTTCTTAGACATTATGTATGCGTCATTTGAAATTGTATTAGAGATGCCCATGATGTGAACCATATTTCTTTATTCACATCAATAGTACATTAATTCAGTTTGAAATCTGTGTACAGAACAAGACCTCTGGTGGTATGCAAATAAAATACTTATTACAAACACACATTATAATTGAGCTTTTCTCTTTTTTTGTCTTTATGCTACGTGATTGTTTTGAAGCAAATAAGTGGCGTATCATTGTGTTCTGATAAAATATTTTCATGTAGCATGGCATGGGTTCGTAGTTCCCTGCTATTTATAGGACGTATTGGAATAGGTGCAAATAGAATAATTTCAAGCCACTCAGGGGAACACAACTGTTGTGTCTGTGAGAAGAAGCCCTCCTAGGGAAAAAATATTAGGGTCCGAGCTCATGGTTAGGTAAGCCTTATTTTTGTGGAAATACCGTGTATTTGGTTTTGTTATGGACCATCTTTTTTCGGGTCACTGCTATCTTTTTCTTCAGCACCTACTACTTCCTTCTTGAACTTTTATCTCGTTTGAACTTCCTTCTGACTTGCTGTTTATTGCGCATTGCATCCTGTGTGATAACACACTAGTGGTACTACACAAGCATGGCTTGTTGGGTAAGACATTGTGCACAGATTCCCCGTGTACGCGCCCATATGCGATAGTCCCTTCATTCTACGCCTTTGTTGTGGTTAGGGAGACTAAAACTTACTTATAATCTAATCTTAAATTTTCAAGAAATAAAAGTTAGAGATCTCTTTTCGGGGAAAATACCTTTCATGTTATTAAGCTCCAACTTTTCTATTTATTACTTTATCTCTGTTTTTAACTTGTTACATTTTCCACCGGATTCTAAGTTTCACTGCTGTCCTGTTTTTCAGCACCTCGGACTTTCTTCTTCTTTTTCAACTTTTATCCTGTTTAATGACCGTCCTTCTTATCTTACTCTTTCTATGCACATGGGATCCTTTGCGTTTACACCCTCTGTGCATAGATTCCACGTTCCCCTAACTTCATACTAAATGGTGCCTTCATCCTTCCTATTTTTAAACATCTTTGTTGTGGTAAAGGGAGGCTAAAGTTAATTTATAATCAATCACTGTAGTTTACTTCAGAAAAATGTTCGAGGTTTACTCAGAGTGTTTTAATTGTTTTTCATAGGCTTAAAAGGCAGCCTTTTTTCTGAAGACTCAGAGCTGTTGGTGTCATGATTTTACTGCTAAATATTGAAGAACTTTACGTCGTGTCATGCTAGTGTTTGCACTGCCTTACCTCATATTGATTTGGTATGAATTTCGTGTTGTAACCTTAGCAACCTGTAGTATCAAGAAGTTTACACCTCAAGAAATGTATGTTTTTTTTCTAGTTTACCATGTCATTAGAAAACTGTTTCGGTAACTGTAGTTACTGCGGTACGGAATTAATCACAAGGGATTTTTATTTTACTCTACGGTTTTGTTCATTTTGATTAGACTTTCATCGAGTGACTGCTTGAGCAGTCCTTTGAACTTTCAGATAGTTTTGAAGATGTATTCTACATTGGTGAAATAGTTGACTGCGTTTTTAGTTCGCTGCTGAGTTTTTGTCTTTTTTGTTCATCTTCTATAGGAATTTGATATCCGAACTTAGCAACTTACGAGCAAGTTGAGTAAATTTTGTTAGGCCAAGCTTGTTTCAATTTAATATCCCCTTATCAGACCTCACGCGCGTACAAGCGAAAAGTCTTAAAACTAAAGTAACATACATAGTGCAAGTGTTGAATATACTACGATAACTCTGTGTGAAGGAAGCGGTGAGCAGCAGAGGTCATTATTTAATATGGTTCATGGTACAAACAGTGTAACATAGATACTCGCGCGCAGGACTTTCGTCGAGGATGGTAGTTCACCAAAATTTGCATCAATTTATATAACAATATGCACCATCAAAAGCCGGTGTACCCTACGTCTTTCTACCTAGCAAGTTATGATTGTAGTACTGTACTGCGAAGTTGCGTTACTAGCAATTTTCATCGGAAATTTGTTTACATGATAAAAGATAAAGATCTTGAACACGGGGCCGATGACAACTACTGTTATGTAGCCGATGCCTGACAACTTCTTAACAAAAATTGGAGTGAATAGAAGATAAATTTCAACTGCTTACTAACCGAAGAATGTAATTGAAAACTTATACTGTTGCTAACGGGAACGATCTCCTATATATACAGGGTGTTGCAAAATTGTTGGTGCAAATTTTGACGACGTGTTGAAAATATTGATAATAATCACTTTAATAAATGAAAAAATTCCAGCAACTCTTCGTTTATGAGATATATCAAATAAGAACGCTGATTATTAGTTGCACTCTATTTATTAATACAAAAGAGGGTAGTTCAAAAACCGATTGACAACACATAATAAATTAGTAACCAGGACCTCATTACAGCAATTGTTAGTCTATTGAAAGTCTACCTTTAGTTTCGATGCAAGTGCGACTCCTTTGTCAGAGGGGGTTGCGTACGTTGCCAAAAACCCCAGGCATCTCGCCAATATCTCTAGCAGCGACTTCATCTTCCGACTCGACAGATGTTTCATGAACAAGACTTTTCATGTGCCAACACAGATAAAAATCCAACGGAGACAGAGCAAGAGATCTTGGCTGCCAGGACACAGGACCATTATGACAGATCCATCAGTTTGGAAATTAAAGGTCGAGAAAATGTCTCGCATTCACAGCATAATGTGCCGGAGGTCCATCAAGCTGAAACCACATTCTTCTACGAATGTCCAATGGAACATCGGCCAATAAATCTGGAAGGACTTTTCAAGAAAGATTCTGTAAACATGCCTATAGTGGGACGCGATAGCAAAATCTATGGGCCAATGAATTGATTATGAACGATACCTGCCCAAACATTGAGAGTGTACCGATGTTGGTATCCATGTTCATGGATGACGTGAGGCTTGTTCGTTTGCCTTTCATAAAAATTACGGAAATTGAACATTTCATCAAGGTTGAAGGTAACTTCATCCGTGAACAACACGTGTCTGCGAAATGGGCATTTTCTAACTCCTGATTTAAAAAACATTGTGTGAATCGTTCACGAGGAGCATAATCTGCAGGGAGTAGTCCCTGGACTCTCTGGAAGTGATTTGGATGATAATTATTCCGATTCAATATCCGCCACACTGCAGTGCGATCTTGAATTCCCATAGATGCTGCTGCGGCACGAGTGCTCGTACGTGGGTTTTGACGGAAATGTTCCAACACACCTTCCTCATGCTTCACATCTAGCTGTCTTGGGCGACCAGTATTTACTCTGTTCGAGCTAAAACTTCCGTTCCCATACAATCTTCGGTCAAAGCAGTGAATAATCGATGAATAGGCACCGATGTATTCGGGTAACGTTCTTGGTGCTTTCTTGCGGCACGTCTTGCATAACCATCAGCAGAACCATAGACGAAATGCATATCAGCCATTTCTGCATTTGTCAGGCGCTTCATCTTATCAGTACAGTGTCAATATGCTGAATGACAAATGATTACGGTTCAAAGTAGTGGTTACTGTTGACTGAAAAGAGTCTAGAAATTTCTTTCATTTGGAAATTTTCTTAAATATGTGAAAGGTATTTATTTAGACATTTCACAACTAAGAATAAATAGGTATGGGGTCAATCGTGTCTAAATTTGTCAATTCTTAGTCTCTTCACTGCTCTGTTCCTGTCTTTTTGAAATTCGCCACCGTGCTGCAAAAAAATGAGTCTAAAAGCTCACAAGCATATAATCTCTTCAATCAAGAGTTTTTAAACTTTGTTCATTGATAAAAAAATGCTTATATCAATATTCTCTATTAGTAGCCGAAGTTTGTACCAACCATTTTAGAACACCCTGGATATTATGTTTGATGACCAGACCACTTATTGAGAGGTAATTTTTCCCAAAAGGACTTTTTTCCCAAACCATTTCCAAATCACGGCTGCGTTTATAAATAATTTTTTCGTTCATGTCATTTATGTCTAACTTAATTAAAGTTTACTTTCTTTTAATCATCAAGAATACTCTCTGTTGAGGTTCCTGGTTCTTTTTGTTCTTTAAATTTGTGCTCTTTTCTTTTTCTCTGAAAGTTAAAACCTTGACCAGTAGATTCTAGAGTATTCAATATTTATCGTACTTACATCCTGTACTGATGACACCCATGTATGCAAAAATCTACCAAGGCCCTTTCAGTGGTAAATATTTTTTCATCACTTAGGTAATATTTAGATTCAGTTATAACTAAAAAATACTGCTTGATAGAAATTTCTCTGTCTATATACGGAATTAATTGGTTTTTATGTGTCTCAAAAAGGTGCAGTTCCACTTTACAATGATGGTCGGTCGAGGTTCACTCTTCACTCGCAGTGTTGGAATTATATTCATAGGCTCGAACTCGCAGCGTTTTTTCAGTGGACTTTGAGCTGTGGGTGACGTGGTTATAATGGAAAATTGAAAACTTCTCAAAATGCATCAATTTTTATGGGAAAGTTCAATCTCGAAAATATCTTCAAACTTAAGAAACAAACATTAACATTGTTTCAAGCTAGGGTGTATACCGTGTTACTATGTAGGTGGTCATATGATATGAAGTTCGTCTCCTTAGTGAAACAGCCTTTGAAACCTTTCAAATTAAACAACGAATTAGTTTGTGCGTAATCAGAGTGATTATTCTTGAGAATGCGGTCTCTCAGATAAATTATTTTCACCGTAGTTGTTATGTACGGCATTGATCAAAATGCGATTTTTATTTAACTCCACGTTTTTGTTCTTTTTCGTTGGACTTGCGTCGAGTGACTTCCTAAGTAGTCCACGTTGAACGTTTTCGATTGTGCTCGAAAGATACCTTGTACCGTGAGAGAACAAGGTGCAAGTTATGTTTTCTACAATATTAAAATAGTCATGGACAATCGTTTTTTAGTTTTCTGCATTTTTGGCATTGGACAATTTCTTCTGTGGCGGCTAATACTTGATTTTATACTTTTCATTTGCTTGTAAAATAGAATTTTTGAATTGAGCGAGACATGCGAAATCAGCAACTAATTCATTGAGTCCAATAATCTCATTGAGATAAGCTGTGTTCAATTTCATTTTCTCTCTCCAAGCCACACGTGCGTACAAATGAAGAATTTTAAAAATGATGAACAATACATACCGAAAGAGCTTAATTAACACAGACACAATGACGATTGCAGTAATATGGGTCGCTGATGCCTGATATACTTTTAACAAAAATTTTGGGGCAGAGACTAATTCCAAATGAGGCACTGTACATTAAAGCAATACGTAGATACTGACTGTAGGGAACTTTCGGCTTTATGATGAAGTTTTTGAACAACCTATTTGATTAGTAAATAAATACCTGTTTGTCTCAATGTGTTAATTAGTTGGAAACAAAGTTCTTATTTTGAGGCGTTCGAAACTTCGCACTAAAACTTCTTCCGCGTTGAATTTCTGAAATGCTTATCTTTCTCATGTTAATCTAAATCTAACGAAATGAGTTTACATTATAAAATAGTTGAACCTCGTTGAATGGAACAAAAGTGTTTCTAAAAAATCATAGAGAGACTATAAAGTACAAATGCCCACACGGGGAATTTATGCACAGTTATACTTCCGAACGGAGGATTTAATGGGCAAAAAAACATCACGCCGGGAATAAATTGAAAAAAATATAATTCTAGAAGGAAGAGTTGGGAGCCAAACTAAAAACGATAACATTGAAGCGAAAAATATGAAAAAATATGTATATCACCCCAGCAAAAAACGGCATACCTTACCATTACCCAGGGTACACTCTCTACTTTGGAGTTCTACTTCCCGTAGAGACAACAGTCGTTTCCTACTCTGATAAAATCTAGTAATAATAGCTGCTCAAAATGAGGCATTTATTGAACATTTTATGTTCAACAATTTAAACTTAATGCGATGAACATGTAAACTTTTTATCCTATCAGGCTTATTTTATAAATATTATTCAAATATTGCTTTGAAATTGACGTGCAGTATCTAGATATATATATCGCCACAATTGCAGATTTGAATAATTTCTAAATCGAGTTGTAAATCAAAATGAAGATTCTTATGCATACGTAGAAACAATCTGCATTGCACATAATTGCCTAAAGTTACGTCGCAAAATGTAAACAAAATGATAAGTGAATAAAAAATACAGAAAGACAGCAATTTTGATTACGTGCTAACCTTTAAGTGTGTTGAAGAATTTTATATTTGCGTTTAATTTCACATTAGTTTTAAATATTTATCCACTCTTCTAAAATCACATTTTAGTTCATCGGAAATGTTAAAAGACCTCTAGAGTAAAAATACGAGCAAGCTAAATAAAATACGACTACGAATAAAACACGAATAACATACGTTTCGGCTTTCTACTGCGGTCATCATCAAGGTATATCTGTAAAAACAAATGACAAAACTTACTAAAACTGGAAGTACAAAGCCATTGAGCATCTGTCAGCTGGACTAAATAATTATAAACTAAATTCTTAGTAGTTTAAGATAAAATTTAGGTAGCTAGTTTGATAAACGGAGCAGACAAGAAGAGGGAAGTGCACTGATCGTAGCAAGGCTGATGTTTGGGGAGCAACTGTCTCACTCCAAGTTTTGATCAGTGTTCTTCCCTCTTTTTGTCGGCTCCGTTTATCAAACTAGCCACCTAAATTTTATTTTGAACTACTAAGAATTTAGTTTATAATTATTTAGTGTAGCTGACAGATGCTCAATGACTTTGTACTCTCAGTTTTAGTAAGCTATGTCATTTGCTTTAAGTATGTTGTTACACACAATAAATTGAAAGCTGCTACTGAAATCATCCGGAAATAAAATTTCTACAATTTAGCGCAGTCAGTGATATGCACTTGTAGATTACCTTCAACATTATATCGGGGTTCTAGCTAAATGCCTTTTTTTTGTACGCAACGTCTTCATATTTTCAAAATGTGTGCGCTTGTCTTGCTTGACTCAATCAAGTACAGCAAGATCTGCCATCGTTCTAAGAATGCCGTAGTGTTGCTTAGCATACTTGAGCTCTGATATCTGAAAACAAGAACTTCTAAGCTTAGTGTGTTCAGCCGCAGACCACACTAGGCAGCAAAACTGCGCTGAGCCTACTTATGCTTTTTACCCTTCAATTGCACGATAACATTTCACCTCGTATTATAACATTTATTATTAAGCCACGAAACATTGAATGCCATTCATTTGTACCGGTACGTGAATGAGCAATTTACCGAATGGTACACATGTGGCCCAATACGCGGGGAACGTGTTAAGAATATTTTGAGTTGGGTAATACAATTTTAGGGAGCTACTGAAAGGTGAGCTGTGTGACTTTACTACTGGGGAGTTTTTGCTGTTCCCTTTACAAAATTGTATTCGTGTCGAATTGTATCATCATTTTAATCGTAAAGGCAACAGTCTACAAACAAGGATTTGACCAGGATTACTTGCTCATAAAAGTATTCCAGCTTACCCACACCTTCCCGAGGTGGTACTCTTAGTATACCCACTTGGCATCGCATGGTGTTTGTGTAAATTCATTACATGGTGTTTGTAAGGTTATTCATTGAATTGTTGTCAGTGGGGAGCCAACTTGAGGGGCTCCCACTAACATTGAAAAACAGGTACTACGTGCTGTTTAAACTACTGTTTTTGTTTAAAATACAACTGAGAGCACCTCGAAAGGTGTCATTTTATCCCCAAGCCATCATTCTTTACAGTTAACTTAATGTCTGGCCTAACAGTATAACATGAAGTGTTAATTTGTTTTTTTCACAGCCAAAGTCACAATAATTAGATTTGGTTATTTAAACAGTCTAAAGAGCGTGTAACCTATAAAATTTGTTTTAAGCTGTTTAATAAAACTACCCGACTTGGAAACCTTCATTATATTGACCTAAACCGTTCGCAGTGACTTATTAAAGAGAACGAATTTCCATTTTCGCCATGCTATACTAAGGAAATGGTACTCTCAGTGTGTAAACAACTTTCAGACAAAGTGGAGGACAGAAATCGTACGAATTTACCAAAGAATGTCGACTAAAACGGTCATAAGTTGTCCCAAAAGCAACAAGTACAAGTGTCCCAAGACGGAAGACCGTCAAGTTGCCACCCAGCAAAATACACGCGAACGACACTCGTAAAATTGCGAAACGACCTACCTGGGAAGACGAATATCAAGGCAAACTAGAAAAGCATCGTTTAAACATATTTATAAACCCTAATTTTACCACAAATGGAAAACCAATAAAAACTTTTATGCACAGAAAGACTAAATTCATAATTAAAACCTAAGGGAACAAAGTCTAACTACTCAATAATCAAGCCTTCCCCTCTAATACCATACGGAGGGATGCCGAGTGGAAACGTCACACCACTAGCGCCACACACGTCCGTCCATGGAGGACACAAGGCAAGAGAGTCAGTCATAGTCAATAACCGGGATTCTCTCTACAGGTCGGTGGCAAGCGAGCGCCTGCCGAACTACCTAACCACTCGCCGAGGTAACCAGTACCTCGGTAGTACAGGTCTCATAAAGAAATTTCATCCCGAGTATGCTCTGTGGGGATTTTTTCCCATAAGGTAAAATGGATCAGAGTAAATAATCCCGATTCAACACTTAGATAGACAAAAGTTGGGAATTACAGTATGTTTTCGCTAGTACCAATCAAAATATTACCTAGTGACTATTCAGAAGAATATGTTTCACAACACAACAAATGAATGATATTTCCTATAAGTAAATAAAGTAGATAGAAAGAAAGAAAACGGTTTGTTTCCAATAAAGCTGAAACATCAACTTTGTTACGACGTTGATTATCAAATGATTCACCACGTAGAAGTCTTTGGTTGGTACTGAAACCATGACAAGTATTTTTTAACATTGAATGAAATATTGAAGAAAACATGAAAAGTATTTCCTTAGATTTTTGATCTCATGCTTAACACGATTCCTGCGAAGGGACCCATCGGTGCTCGCTGAGAGGATTTTCATAATGCTACTCACCGATCTGCAGTTACAAACTAAATTTTAATAACTTCCTAATGATACTAAATGAAGGTACAATCCAGTTAATATTTGCTGTTTTCCAAATTGCATACAACAATACATTTCAAGTTTGAGTTGAATATTGAACTTCAGCTTAACCCATCGCAGTAAACGTGAGAAAGGTTTGTCAAAACCGCTTTCTCAAAAAAAAAAGTCAGTGAACATTGATGAGAAACATAGTAAACGTAGTCTCTATTTACATTACCGCAATAGTTTATCGGTTGTGTCACAGCAACACAATTAATTGTTACAGTAAAAAATGTTTCAACCTCCTTTATCACAACAAAGATGTTTAAAAAGCGGAAGGCTGAAGGCACCTACAATATGGAGTTATTAGAACAGGATATTTATTTACAAGGTGTTCCTTATACCCTTCTCACAGAAACATTGAATTGAGAAGGAAGATAAGAAAAAAGATGAATGTTGATGAATAAATTCAGTAGTGCTAAAAAACAGAGCAGCAGTGAACCGGAAAAATGGTTCTTAATAAAACGAACAACTCTATTCTAACACAAAGAAAGCTTACTCAAGTCAGCTCCGAAACTTCCATTTTTCCCCCTGAGAGTGCTGATTCCTACAGATACAATAGTTGAATCCAAATGAGGGAGGCATTAACAGATGTCGAGGCACATAGAAAATCTATTGGTTTTGGAGCAGGAAATGGAACAGCCTTGTAGTAGGAAATGGAATAGTTTTGGAGCAAGAAATGGAATAGTTTTGGACCAGGAAATGAAATAGTTTTCGACTAGGAAATGGAAGAGCTTTAGTTTTGAAGCCGGAAACATCGATAATATCACGTGTTACAAAAGCTGTAATGGCTTGTTATTCACTCGTCCTAGCCCCGCTAACTCAGAGATGATGGAGGTCTGCTTCCTTTACGAGAAATGGGCAGCTAGGGTGGCGACAAATAATGTGAGAGGAAAGGAGCTGTATTCTCAGCTTTACTGGCCTAAACGAACGCAGCCGTCACTTTCTCAACGTGGCATAAGCCTTGAGTTTCACTAACGGCTAGGTACATATTTTGGCTTATTAAATTGGTATAAACTGTAAATTACGCTAACACACTCATAATACATATGACATTGAGAGCCCTGTGAAAACTCATCCCCGTCGAGTATACTGATCGTGATCGCAAAAACATCGAGCGCTGGTTTCACAACGTAAAACTCGTCTATATACAGGGGGGCGCATAAGTAACGTACCCTTTTAAAAAATTAATAATAAATAAACTGTGAAAGGTATAACGATAGGATTAATTGCAAACGATAGAGGAACATTTAAAGTTTATTTACACGTCGTATCCTGTCTACAGATACCCAGTGTATATTGCGGGAATAAATCTTTAAAATTTACCTTCAAAATTGTGCGTTACTTATGCGCCACCATGTACAAACAGATTTTCCAACAATTAGTTCTATGTCTGATGGCCCCTCATTCTGGCGTCTCCTGGTAAATTGAGTTCAACCGACGAATTGCTTCTATAGAGAAATGTTTCACTAATTGAGTTTCACTATCCACTTTTTCTCAAAAACGAGTGTGCAGAAAATAGAAAGGTGATAAGAACAATGATGAGATGATTACCAGAGTAGGTAAAGCTATCAACGCTATTCCATAGCGTCCAATATTATTGATTAATTGATTTCTGATTGATTTTTTTTGCATGATATTGTTGTGCCTTACTGTGTGATTTTTATTTTCTCACCATTTGCGTAACCATTGGAGTAACTATTACCAAGTACCAACTTTCATGTTACTTGCTTGTTCATTGAATTTACAATGTTTGTTCTCATTAAAAAATGATTATAATCCATTTGATGGGTGGTGGCTGCCACCGTCCCAGATAATCTTCACAACGAAAAGAAATATTATTTGAGCAAGACGAAAGCATTAGATGCCCTACATTGAAATAAAGAAAATGCGCTTTTCATCTGTTTTTTGAAAGATCTTCCCACACCAGGTATCATGTCATGAAAACACAGTAATTTAAAAGATTGACGAGAAAAGAAAAAGAGACTCGATGTCACATATTAGCTGGGGTCTTAAAAAAAAATATTTCGGATAAATATCTATAGGATTGTTCAGACCTGGCAATCGAGACCAAATATTCTGATAATGAAGAGAGTGTCGTGTAACTGATGTATATTTAGTGATAGAGACAAATTTCTACTTACTACTATCTACATTTAACAGTCGACTGTGGCTTGTTTCTATCACTACACAGTTAAAAATTACCATGAAATTTCATGGTAAAATGTCTGGCAACTTCGCTGCCAACATGAAACCGTAAAAAAACGGTAAAACCTGAGAAAAACTTACAGTGAAAAACTTTAATCACTGTTTTACCGCGGAAAAACGGTCGAATTGTAATACAAAGAACGGGAAAAAACCGTGATTTTTCTTGTATCACTGTGAAAAAACGGTGTGACTGGAGAACGTAAAACGGGGATGCAGCGTGATTCGTGCTACATAACCGTACCAAAAATGGTCTACCCGGAGAGACTTAGCTGGGTTAAATTGAAAATATTCGTGAAGCAAAGGTTAAACCTGAGACAGGATTACTTCATACAAGTATACTACAGACTCGGTTCATGCCATTTTCGAATTTTTTGTTCGCGGCTTCAGCAAAAAAAACAATGTTTGCGGTGCATTACAAGCAATAAGATGCGGCAGTGAATTCCATGACTGTAACCAAGAGTTGATGATAAACCGAAAAAGTTACCGTTTCCCGGATCGCCAAAGTCGCGGTATGGCTTGAAAAAGAATGAATCATTTCACCAGCACACATGCATACTCACGCATTCCTTTCTGGCCATAGCTTGTCTCCTGTGCTATACTGGTGATATTGCAGTGCTGACATGAAACCAGTCACTTAAAGGTACATTTTACTGACCACACTAACTCACCAGACAAAGATACACCAACACAATTAAAATGACAATAACTCGAAGATTTTCCCATTTCAAGATGTTTATTAGCATCCTATATAAGTGAATTAACTTAAGCAGTCACGATTTCTCGAGTAAGTAAGAATAAGGTACAGCATTGAATATAAATTTGTTTCTAATTTGAATTGGAAATATTCATTATGAAAATCAGATGAAGGTAAATTTCAAAGTAAACCATCATAATTACTGTTCGACAAATGTATTTACTTTGCATTCGAAGACGTGTACCAATAATTGAACTGTCATTTCCACTACGTACAAGGAACTATTTTCTGGTCTAACACTATTAACACCAACTCTAAAACTTACTAGTTTGAAGTATAAATTTTCCCGATATACCAATAAGAACTACGGAGTTTATTTTTCCTTCAATTGTCTATGGTAAATATTACAGGAAAGTCACAGCTTTTAGCATAATTTTGATTAATTAAACATATTTAGATTAGTTCGGATAACATTCAACAATCGTTCAAAATAACCTAAAATATGCGCCAGTCAAGAGAAGATTTTGTTCTGATAAACGACGAAAAATTAGATGTAAGTTTAAGACTCCCTATTCGCAACAAAGGCGTACTAAAAAAAAGGAGGGATGAAGATTTCATTCACGATGGCGCCAAAAAAATTTGAAATCTAGGCACAAGGTCTACTCCACCACAATATTCTTCCCCCTGAGGAGAATAGAATCAAGACAATAATGGTAAAAATGCTGCTGTCATTTAAGCACCATTCAACAAAACAAGATTCTGAATTCTTCTCTTACACCCATTGTAGTGTCGTATTATCGACACAACTTGATGTATTTTCAGAGGTAGGTGCAAACAGCCAATGTAGGAGCTACAGTATCAGAAGCCGTACACTTCTACAGAGCAAGGGAAAGTAAAAGCACAGCAAGGCTCCTAATAATGTACTGATTCCGTCGGTGACAGAC
>JACJUY010015211.1:0-15998 GCA_014220935.1 Platorchestia sp. MABIK | reverse complement strand
TTTAACTATCTGGAAACTAGGTTTAATTCAGTGCTTAATATGGATCATGTCAGTGAGTCAAGTTCTATGATATAAAAACTACTGTGTCAAGATACATAGCTTAAATAATTAATTTTTTTCATTAATATTTGTCAAAATTTTTCTAATTTTTATTGGTTAAACTTACTTTGAATTATGAATTTTGCCTTTTAATTCTATGTAGCTCCATGAATCATCACAATTTTTTTAGTCTGTTCGGCTGTGGTTTTTATTACAGGGAGAAACAGCCGTTGTATCTATTGGAATTAGATCTTTCAAATGAGCAAATCTAAGGTCTAAGATGAAAGTTAGGTAGACCTTGTTTTTGTCAATATAGAATAGGTTTTTTGTGATGTTATTTAGTTTTTTTGGTTCACTGCTTTTCTGTTCTATGCAACCTATAACTTTCTTCCTCAATTTTGATCTTGTTTCATATACTTTTTTAATTAACTGTTTATCTGTACAATGAATATTGTGTTGCAGCACACTTTGTGCATAGTTTTGCTGTTCTCTGAACATGGTACCTTCATCCTTCCTTTCTTTGGAACTCCTTAGTTGCAGTTGAGGAGCCTTAGGCTACCTTAGATTTTTTTATTTATGTTAGTCTTCAAACATTCATTTGAGATCATTGTTTTTCTTTCTGTCATGAAATACATGGGTTCATGATTTGTATTTTTGCTGCATAGATGAAAACACTTTTGAATTATTTTCAGACATCATGTTTAGTTGGTAAAAAAACTTTTATTATTGTACTTTGAGATTTTCTGCAACAAGCAATGTGTTTTTATCCAATTTTTGTGTTTTTCACTTTTTAAATGCCCCAGTGTGGTAGTTTGGGAAAATTCATGGCAATTTATGAAATTATACCACTTGAAATAAAAAGTCCTCACCAAATACAGCATATCATAACTAGCAATCATCTATTGCTTGTTCTTCATCAAATTTTAAATAAATCTGGATGGCTTTATTTGAAGATTACAAAACAAAGTTCTTTATTGCTGGGGCAGTTGAAAAATGGTTGGAATACTCATTTTTTCTTCATCTAGGCACACATATTCAGCTCTTTATTGCTTGGGGCAGTTGAAAGAAGGTCTACATGCTAATTTATCTTCTTTCAGGTGCACAAATTCAGTTCTTTATTACTTGGGGCAGTTGAAAGAGAGTCTATATATTCTTTTTTTTCTTCCAGGCACACATATTCAGTCCTCTTGCCACTGACGTGACAGCATGGAAATTCTGCCATGCCCTTCATATGATCTTGCGAGATGGTCACAAGAATTGTCTGAAGGAGACCATGAAGAATTCTGAGTTCATTCGCTCCGTGAGAGAACATTTTGTAAGTAATGTTGAGAAATCATCTCATGTTTCACAGTAGCTCCTGTTTCTTTTTTCAGTTGAGCTGTTTTTAATAGGTTTTCCTTGACTTGATAGTTCATTTAGGGTCTTATTATCCATGGAGTCTTGTGAGAAGGTTTGGATTTTTAACACTACAGTTGGGATGGGGTTAAGATCCTAATTTAAAACTTTCCTCTGTGTTTGATGTGAAGGTAGGGCACTCTAAACTTTTACATAGGAAGTACTTATCATCTACTAACTGAAAAATCAGAACAATAACTCGGACTGCAAAGTTCAATTATTGCTGTGCTACACACGTAATCTATAGTATGATTAGAGTAGGAGGTTTTCATAACTTGTCGCAATCTTTTTTTTTACTGTTGGGGTCCTAAGAACGGTTTTGAAAGTTTTGCTAACAGTTTGATTACATTGCAGAGTCACTTGGGTCATGGCTATGGGCGCTTGATCGTCCGCTACTGTGACCTACTTTTGTGCAAACTGAACTTCCATGGACGCAACCCTCAGTTTCCTGGTAACCTCAGTGTCAAGCCTGATGAGCTCCACTCCATTGCTGAGACTGACGCTAACAATTAGTGAGTGGGAGCTGTGTTATGTTATTGCCAGGTGTGATTTTGCTTCAGGGACTTGTGTATAATTGTGGATACATTTGAATACTCTCCCTAATATTGCTAGGAATGAAAGTCTTTGGTTCTTTTTATAATGCAATAAATCTCACAAAGAGAGCGGTTGACAGTAATACAGGGAAAGAATTAGCTTGACAGTACAATGAAAGTTCTACATAAACTTACTTGGGATTGGCGTTTGGTAAGGCTAATGATTATCAGGACTAAACGGCATCCATACTTACTGAGGGAAAAGTACACTCGAAGTGGACATGTGATTGAATCACATGTTATGCACGACAGAAACTGCGGCACTAGACTCGAAGATTAATTTTTAAATTAGAAAGTCTTGAAGCGATGGGTGATAATAGTCAACACATTCTAGATGTGCTTCTCTAAAACTAGACAGGGAGTTCCATCTGCACATATTTTTTCTATTAACATTAAAATCATTAGGTGGATAAAATGAAACTCGTTGAGAGCATTGCTAGTGCTCCATAGTATGATTATTGTTAGAATCTATTGCCTTCATTCCCTCATGTAAGAGGGAACGAAGGCAATGCTCTCTCTGTGTGTGAGGAGACGCTAACTTTTTCAAACTGATGGGACAGAATATCTTAAATGTCATCTCAACACAAGGCCTTACAATGAAGGACATAGAAGTCCGGACAAAGTATGAGATCATATGCTTGACTCATAGTCCATATCACTGATGCTATGTTGAAACAGAACTATGTTCTAGGTCATTTAGGTGCAAAATCCAAAGTTATGAAAGAGAAACTTGGCAACATTAGTAACAGGAAATTATGTAGTGAGGAACAAAAGTGCTCAAGAATATTTCATGATAATAAAAGATGAACTCATCACCGCCACTGAACATTATACCCCTGTCAAGCAAGTGACATTGACCTATAACCATCTCTGGTTTTCCTGGATTTTGCCCCCAAATGACAAGAAAAAAATTACGTAGAGACTTGCAATTCACCAAGCTGCAACAGCAGCATCTCTCTTTCTCGAATGTACTTGTGCCTGCGGCACCGTTAAGCAATTAATAATATGTTCTTGGTACGAGGAAATAATTAGTCATGGCGGATCTTATAATTTGGTTGGGCTAGATGCAAACATGACTATGCTATTTGCAAAGGTCTGCCAACTAACACGTTTGTGCTTACTCTGCTGTGACGCCCTATGAAATAATTACATTTGAAAAAGCAGGCTTCATTAGTTTTGCGGGAGAAAATTTGTTCTTGGCTATTGAGAAAGTCCGCATCATGGACACGATAGTTTAACACTATGCGATGCGTCGAGCTTTTTATTGTTTTTTTTTTCAAGTGCCATCTAATAAATAGTTAAACTTTTGGATAACTATCTGGAGCCACGTTTTTGAATTTCACGTGATTGTTTTGTAACTGTCTTTTTAGTGTGAACTGTCATTGATGAAGAAAATTGATGGGTAGGCAAGGAAGGTAAGCTTAAGATACGTTAGGACTCACGTTAGAATAGGTAAGGTCAAGTTCAGATAAGAATGAGTTAGGATAAGTGGTAAAACTGATATCCATGACTTTTCAGGAGTATTACGTAGTTATGAAAAAGTTGGATTAGTTATTATGTTGAGAAATATCCCTCTAAATTTTATCACGTGTCCCGCTAGTGCTCATTATTTCCTTACCCAATACGCAATGAGTGCAAAGATGCAAACAAACACAGGATGGATATTATTTCATGGTACTGATAGCTGCTCACAGAGTTGCAAATAGTGGTAACACTGACAAAGCAATGCCTTTATTAATGCCGGATCCAAACGACTGTTTTGGCGTGGGGTGAGGTGACGATCCTCATGGAGAGACGTTTGGTCGTTGTAGACACACCTTCCCCTGTTTTAATAGCTTCATGTCATGTCATTTGTCTCCTGATGATAGTTGCAACGAATTTACCGAAAGCATGTGCTAAACCCAAAATTGTATTTTGATGGAAAAAAATCAAAATATTTGAGCTATGGATTTCTCTTCTTAAAAGTTGAACTTTCTAATTATGAACTTTGAGATGACTATCCCGTGTGTATCGTAAATGCTGAAGAGATACTCTAAAATTATGTCTGAACTACAGTTTTACTGTCTCATAACTGACTTATTGGTGCATGGAAAAATCTTTCCAGTGCAATTTTTGCCTTGGTTACTCTGTCCTGTTCTTTTTGTTCTAAACGCCACGTAGAGTTACTGCATCGCTCTTTCCCTCTCCGTTTGAACGTGTGCTCACAGGAATGAGATTTTGTGCAGGACTGTAATACAATATTTATCTGTTAACACAAGAACCTTGAAATAGTTGATTAAATCTTTTTAGATTTCCCTTGCGGAAGAATCCCTCATGAAAAAAATATTTATTGTCTGTTGGTTGTAGACCAATAAGAATGAGGTAGGTATTATATCTATGGAAAGTAGTGCTTCCAGGGAGAAGATGTGAGGTCTCGAGCTGAAGGTTACTTACGTTTTCTTTTTTTTTTTAATTACAGACCACAGACCAACTTTTTCGTGATTTGCTATACGTTTTTCAACATATATTGTTTTCTATTTCTACTTTCATGTTAGTTCCAAAAACTTCTCTCAATCTTGCTGTTTGTTTGTGGCAGAGTGTGGAGACGCATTTTGCTCGTAGATTTCTTGTTCCCTTAGTCTAATACTAAATGGTGCTTTCCTTCTTCCCATTTTTAGTATGCCTTCAAGTGGTTAGGGAGATTTAAACTAACTCATCTATCGTGGTATTGAGACCAGTGTAAATAGTGAATTTTCACTGTTCCATATACCACGTTTTACTGAAACTTAGACGAAGGTGAATCGATGAGTTCGAAACGTTCAATTTTATTCATTTAGACTTTGCTAATTTTGCTAACTTACCTAATTTTTGAATAGTTTTCATTCGCGGCAGGAAAGCCTGCACATCGCGTATATAAGCCTCCTTGTGCACTTCTCCCCGTAACTGTTCATTTCAACCAAAATTGGAGCATCTTGTCACTTGGAAAATATCAGGGATGTTTACTTCCTTCAGTTTCTAAAGAGTGGTGTTTTTCATTATACTTGATTTTACTGTTATAGGAATGCTCACAAGTGATCCCGTCAGTTTCTAAAAGGTGGTGTTTCTCATTTTTGTACTTAGTTATACTGTTATCATTTTCGCAGTTTTGAGCTGGCAGTCGAGATGTTCGAGTACACAGAGTGCATCCTCTTCCTCTACAAGGAAGGTAAGCAACCATTTTTTATGTAGTCTGTTGTATTCTCTGCCTTAGCTGTTCTGCATTCTGGGTAATTTTTGTTCATTGGTCTCACACTTCGCTATCTTGCAAATATCACTATTAACTATGTATGTATTTAACGGTACCTTTTGCTTATTGTCACTTCATTTAGTTCATGTTAAATTATTTTCCTGCATAGGGAAGATTTTCTCACTGTTCACACTGTACACGGTGCGTGACGGTAGTCACTGTTACTGAAACGCACACAAATAAAAACCTCAGCGTACTACACTCAACAGCAATATCTGTGCAACGTTTGCTTGTGGTGAGCACGGGATTATGTGCGTTTTTCATAAAAAATAGATATCAGGTTTCAATTTAGAGCCTCAGTGTTATCGTACTAGGCAGTGGGTTTGTTTTCGTGTGTTCCATGGACGTTAGGAGGCGTTGTTCACAATAAAGAGAGTGAGGTTTTAATCATTCAGAGTCCCTACGAGTAGCATTGTCTCCATTCTGACCCGCCAGTAGAGCAAGTCCTGGCCCTTCCTATGAAGTTGAGAACCTGATTTCCACGGTATTTCTTAAAAAGCATGGGACAGTAATACTTTGAATTCTACGATATTTGTTATCGTAATTATTACTTTACTGAACTGTAGACATATTCACTTATCAACATCCCATTGTTATGATGATGACTGTAAAGTATTCTGTATTCCATAGTACAATTATGAATACTATGAAGTACTTGACTATTGTAATCAAATACCCAGAATCCTTTTACTCGATGGCTTATTCATGAAAGTTCCCTAGTTCACATTACAGTGTTTTTCTCGAATTTGAGCCCAGTTATGACGCCATTTCCGTGCTCGTATCGAACACCGGCCATCACGCGTGCAGTGACCGAGCGCCTGCCTGCCGCGCCCGTCACATTGAGGCGGTCTGCGGCGTGTGTCGTGGACGCAGGTGTCTGTGTGGGGCATCGTGCCGTCAGTTGTACCCGAGTGTGTCTTGTGTTGGCTACTCAGTGCCTCATCTTGTATTCAGTGCGTGCATTACACACTGCGTTCTCTGGTGTGCTAACTTACAGCTGTTCGTTACCAGCGTTTGTTTTTGGTTTTTAGTCTTCCCTGATGTTGCTGGAGGGTCCATGAAACTCATTTCTTCGGTGACTGATGATGGTTGCACTTAACTCGTTTGATTTACTTGCTACTGATTTGTGTCTATATGTCAAAATTTTAGTTTCCTCTTAAATTTTCTGAGCTTTTAGCTTCCTGCTCGGATGTTTACTCGATTTTTATTAATTTTCTAACAGTATAAAGTTCCTACATGGGAGAGAGGTGGGGCAATGTTCGAAGCATTGAATGATTTTCAGGGAATAGTTGAA
The DNA here is from genome assembly GCA_014220935.1 of Platorchestia sp. MABIK. Lineage (NCBI taxonomy): Eukaryota > Metazoa > Arthropoda > Malacostraca > Amphipoda > Talitridae > Platorchestia > Platorchestia sp. MABIK. The sequence goes on along the minus strand of JACJUY010015211.1, from coordinate 9,412 downwards.
ATAGCATACTTTTGTTGAAATGAACGTCTCCAATTACTTCCTATTTATGCCTACAGTACTCTGAAGTTTTGATTTTTGTGCTTCGTTTTGTGCATTTTTGACTTCATAAATTAGAAAATTTTCGGTGTAGACATGTTTGAGTACCCATATTAGTAAAATTTTGTAACACGTGTTGATACTATGTATTATAGTACGACTGTCTTGTTTTTTATGGCTACGAAGCGTTAAGATTGTCTCATGAATTTTGCTACATGGCAAATAGTGTTCAGCCAATCTTCATCTCGTGAAATAGCAGCAGTTGTGGATCCTCCTCTTCATGATTCTTTAGCACTAGATCATCTTTTTCCCGTGGAGGCAATGCAAATGCAGCTCATCAGTTTGAGCACAACATGCACGCACATCACCCTGTGCTCAGAGTGCAAGGGAGGGTGAGGTACGTCGCTGTGTCTGTAGTAGACGACGACCTTTCTGGACTTTCTGTCCTTATAGTGGACCCAGTCACTTTCTTATTTAGGAATTTAAAAACGAGGAACACTGCTCGTGGGCTAAGCGTTATTTAATATTACATTATTAAATTACAATACACTGTTAAATACAACATTTCCTCATTTATAAAAAAAAAAAAATTTTGGGGCCTTTTATTCAAAATGGCCCCTCAGGAGGATACAATTATTGTATTGGTAGAAATTGGTGCCCACTCCCAGGAGGAAAATGTGAGAGCCCGAGTGGAAGGTTACGTAATCATTCTTTTATTGAAATAGAATTGTTTTTTTGTTTTATGACGGACCATCTTTTTCTGTTCACTGCTGTCCTTCTTCAGTACCTATTACTTTCTTCATTAATTTATATCTTGTTTAACCCTTTAACGCCCAAGTGGACTCTATGGTCCTCTTTCGAAAATAGGCTCAATATATTGTATTTCTTGTTAAATTAGTTCCCTAATGTGTTCTTTGGAGTTCACTGCCGAGTGGCAGTTCCTTCCTCATCCTGATATCAGTGATTACCTGATGCCGGCGCCAGTTTTGTGACGGTGGTTGTGATAACCGTAATATGAGTACAAAAATACAGACGTTAAAGGGTTAATTGACTTTTTCAATCTTGAGTAGGGTGTGTGAACACACCTTGTGTGTAAATTCCTGGTTCTCTTAATTTCATACTAAATGGCGCATTTTTCCTTTTCTTTCTGTGTTTAAAAACCTATTGTGTGATTGATGAGGCTTAAACTAACCATCTAATCCATTGAGAGGTTTGCTTGACATTTCTCTTTGAACCAGCAGCCAGAGTAGAACTTTCCTGCTACATTGGATGATTGACCACCATTTCGGTGAAAACTGATTTGCCAAAACGTAAGTTTTATGAAATGTGAAGGACTGCTCACTATGACGGTGCGTGAGAACCAAATACTTTTACTATTAGGAAAGGTTTGCTTTAGCGAAAACTATCGTGCAAGAACAAAATGTTCTTGTAATAAGGAAAGTTTTGCTGTAACGAAAACTTTCAAGCAAGAACAAAATATTCTTGTTATTAGGAAAGGTCTGCTTTAGTGAAAACGGTCAAGCAAGGCTCCATTATTCATATAATAAGGGTTTACTTTAGTGAAACTGGTAAGCGAGAACAAAATATTCTTGTTGTGAGAAAAGGTTTGCTTTAGTGAAAACGGTCAAGCAGGAGCCAATATTGGTGTAAAAAGGAAATGTTTGGTTTGTATTGCAGTGTTCAGCTCCCTAGACCAGTCACGTGCCGTGTCGAACACGCCGAGCGGCCGCTGCCGGCTGTCGCCCCTCATACCCTGCGTGCAGGACTCCACCTCCATCTACGACCTCACCGTCCGCATCATGTTCAACCTCCACAAAGGTGGGACTGCCTGCTCTCTATCTTTTTGAGTCATTAGCGTTCTACTCGTGGTTTTTCACCCGCTATTTTGTCTTTGTACTCACTGTTTTCTTCACCCGCTACTTTTTCTTTGTACTCACTGTTTTTTAAGAGCTACTGTTTCTTCGTTCTCATCGTTCTCTATGAGAGCTATTTCTTCTTTGTACTCACTGTTTTCTTTAACTGCTACTTCTTCATAACTGTTTATTACTAACAAATTTGCTTTTTAACAGATGCAAACAAGTAAGAGTAAGAATAAATTAGTAGTGTGTCTGTAATCTGATGTTTTGAGTTCCGAAAAGAACAGAGGAGGAGTTTGTTTGTTTGTTGTAGCTTAGTTCCGTTTCCCACACGTTGCCTATGCACGAGTCAGCTCCATGTCGTGTTTTTTTTTAGCGTTTTTCACCTTACACAGTAGATATCATGCATATTTCTAGTCCATGAAGCCACACGGATGAAGTTATCCTAACTTAAACGTGTTTCTTAAATACTCGTGTATGTTTTTCTTCACTGAAGAATTTTCGTTTTGGATGAATTTTCTGCCTTTTCAATCCTGCACTGCGCTAACTACGGTGCTCACTGCACGCACTGTGTGCCTAATTACAGTGGCTGTGTTTCAAATTTTCACTTTTTGCAGCGTAAAGCTTGAATGCGTCACCTGGTTGCTATCGTAATATAGAAGAACAAATATTGACTTCACATCAGAAATTTCAAGGTAGTCATGACGAAGAACTTCCCGCCGCTTGAGCGTGTAGGAGCAGATGATAATGCAAGGATCAATCGGATGAAAGCAATGAAATAGAATAGGATGTAACAGGAAAACAAAAATTTCCATTTTCATTGGTGATTCTGAGGAAGGAGGAATAAAGATTCTTTCGATTTTTGTTAGGTTTTCTCTCTCCAGTAGTCGGAATAGAACTGTCGACTTTAAATTTTACCTTTATTTTTAATAATTTTTTAATGTTATTAATCATTTTTGTTCACTCTAGCCCGTAATATAAATGTGACGAGCATCATCGTTGAGTTTGTTTCATGTCGCAACTAAGTCAGACGATTTTTAAGAATTCGGCTTTATACTTCTGTTCCATAGAACTGCTACCTGATCAAAATGTCCCACTCATATTCTCTATTTTGCCGTAGGTGTTCTACTTTATGCGGATGAAAATCAAGGATTGCCATACTTTCTGGAGTAGAAGCCCTTTTGCTTGAACAGAACCTGTTTGAAGCAACTCAGTTTGGTTTATGATCGCTTACTTGACACTGATGCAGTGTTGCTGAAGCAGTTCCACATTTCCCACAAATGCAGTTTGCCTTGAGAATGAACGTGTAGTCTGGGGGACAGTGTTGCGGTCTTGCTCGTGGGCCACTCATCTCATTCATTCTTTAGCACTTCAAGATAATTTTGCAGATAAAAAGTATAAACATTTGAGTTTAATTTAATTTGAGCGCAAATTATTGCGTCTTTTTTCTGAGCGACATCACTCGAATATGTGCTAATAATCTGTGAGGCACAGTACCTATGCTCTCCATGTTGATTAGAATATAAGGCCGGCGATGAGAATGTAAGACCTAGCACTTGGGAGTTCAACTAGGTACTCTTTATGATGAGTTGTGATTGATAGTTTATTTTAATTGAGCCATTATTTATTATATTATTTGTGAGAAATCTATTATAATAAAGTCACTGCCTATTTATTCATTGCAATCGCGTCGTTTCCAATTTGTCTTTTCTGAACTGCTAACCGGTTTCTTTCAAATGAAATTCACCTGCATAGGGACTTAGAGGCAAGTATTGGCACATCATGAGATTATTCATATTTCCAATTCCTCCATCAAACTACCGTGAGTCCGTGTGATAATTCTACAGTATGTAAGCAAAACAAGTGTTAGTGGTAATGACTAAGTAGGCTTACAAAATAGAAATTGCCTTGTAACAAAATGAATAAATTTGATATTTATGAGTAGTTGATATATTCAATGTACATCTTAAATGATAAATTACAGTCGCGCAAAACAAAATTTATTACTCATTACTCCATTGTTAGTCCCATAGCATCTCAAACTAACAGAAGTTTTTGATACAGTCGTTTGGACTGGAGTTTTCGAATTTGTTCAAATTGCGCAAGGGATATCTGCAGATTGAGCACGTGATATGTGCAGATTGAACACGGGATATGTGCAGATTGAACACGGGATGTGTGCAGATTGAACACGGGATGTGTGCAGATTGAACACGGGATGTGTGCAGATTGAACACGGGATGTGTGCAGATTGAACACGGGATGTGTGCAGATTGAACACGGGATGTGTGCAGATTGAACACGGGATATGTGCGGATCGAGCAACGGATATGTGCAGATTGAACACGGGATTATCTCTGTAGTACATGACGTTGTTGACTGGTGTGTTGTCAGCCCCCAGTATGCCAGTGCCAAATATGTCCGCCAGCCCTAAAAATACCCGAATGTTTTCAGCTTCATTTTACTAAATATTGACGTGTTAAAATGAACAGTTCTGTGAATCTTGTCAGTATAACACGCTTACGGCGCAAAGCTCAAACGTGGGAGAGGTAGTGTTTCATTGTTGGGTTAAAATTGTCGACTGATGTGTTCTTTCTGAAAAATAATTCAATCAAAAATTCGTTAGAATGAAGTCAATTTTTACCTTCTAAAATTTTTATTTAGTTTTTAGAATATTTTTATTTTACACCTTTAAGTATTTCTTAGGTATTCATTTTCCTTAGCTAAGTGAAGGGAAAATGCATTAGTCGACTTGCGCCCGAATTTTCTAAATTTTCCCTTATTTAGTCATTGTGCTTGGTAATAGGACTATTGCATGGATAATTGTTTTTGTGGTATGTAAGAAGCATATTAAATAAAGTATTTGATGGGGTACAAATCCCTGTTTTCTCCCCTAACATATTTACGTCATTATTTACCCATTCTAGCTTTTCTCAATTTTATACATAATGTTTTCTGTTTTTACAGCATTTATTTTCATCGAATTTGCAATTTAGTACACTTTTTTTACCATGCATGTTGTAGATATGTAGTACGTGTAGTTTAGCTGTGGAGACTATCACAGTTCTTGACACATGCCGTGCATCACAAAATTGGGCAGAGACTGCTGTCTCTAAATACTCAGTGAAGAACTTTAGCCTAATAATACCACCATCATTCCTGAAGTACTTTACATACATCATTTGTAACGGTCTTATGTTTTAAAAGTTCGTTTAGTTGTCATCACGCGATTGCATATCATGATTAATAATTCACTTGTTATTACCACGTGATAGAATTTCATGTCTATCGTACCTTTGAGTTGTATTCGGTGGCAGGTTGTTATATTTATTCTATTCACCACTATTTTGTTGCACTTCTCATGCATTTTGATATTTTCGACCTCTTACTGCAGTGCATTGATGTCATGTCTGCTGAAGATATAAGTGAATGCTTTCATTACCTGACAAATTATCGTAGTGCTGCATTTGCCATTGTCCCTTAACCGTACATTTACAGTACCCTATTATACTCCCTCCTTTATATGTTATTTAATCAGCAGTGATTGTTCCGTTATTATTTGTGCACCCAGTGTGTACCAGCATTACAGCTACAGTGGTAGGTGTATTTCGCTATTTCTCGTACTTTACCTGTTCTGCCAACACTCGTAGACCGACTGTCTGTAATAGGTGTGGTTAATTGGTATGGTCTAATAGGTATGGTTATAATTTGCAGACTAATAGTGTAATTGGCTATTAAGTGTTAGCTGTCATTCTCTGTGCATACCCTTGGCGCAATTGTGTACTATCATTATTGGTACATCAAGTGTGTAAGTTTCATATTCGTAGAGTAACTGTGTCCCGTTATAACTACAGAGCGCGCCATGTACTGCAAGCACCCCACAGATCCGTGTAAGTGAGCCTTCGTTCTTGTGTTGCTTGCGTGTTGGGACGCGCTTTTAAAAGGAAATAGCCTTGATTTGCACTGCCCTGCTTCTCACACGCCGTAAGGCAGCGGTCCGGCGCTAGGCAGCCTTATAACGCTGCCCCCCACACACACTTTGGAAACTGAGTAGCTGGACGCGTGGAAGTGAATCGTGCCGCTTCCTGCCACCTACCCTGAGCTTAGAGACGTGTGTTCTCTTAAGCTCAATAAAGGCAGGCCTGCCTCAAGCTCACTCACACACACCCACGTTACCTGGAAGTAACGAGTTTCACACAATTTCGCTTTCACTTAAATGCCACTAGAAATTAGCCGTTTTGTAACTTCTGATGAATTGTGATTTCAGTAGTGACCGCCTTCGACAGGAGTTTTGCTCTTTGATTATGCTTTTTGACAGGAATCAGCTACTACATAATCGAATTGTTTTGTGGTGGTTTTACGTGATTGAATTTTATTGTGATTTTTGGCGTTATTAGTTGACGCTCAACGCTTAAAAAAAACATAATCAACTGTTTGTGGCTGTGGTAAGTGAGATTTTGATTTGAATTCTTGTATTGCTTGGAGCAGGTGGATGACTCAGTGGAAGGAATCATTGCTCTCATACCTGTTCCGGGTGTCATCTTGTGTCCCATGCGTGGTCCATATAGCTGTGGTCATGGGAACCTGTTGGTGTCAAATTTATGATAGTCCTTCTCAGTCTCTCCGTAAGAGTTTTTTAGCCACCGTCATGACCAGTGTGTCTGTTTTGTACAATATACTTTATTCGAAGCATGTGGTGTTTACTCACAGAACATTTTCACGTGGGTACTCTCGGAACATTATCCGACGATATTCCATCACGCCCTGTAGCTGTCAACTTCTTTACCTCGCATGTTCGGGCGCTGATCATCAATGAAAGCCATTGGAGGCTTCCAGGGCAGCCACCTGACGGCGACCGTAGGCGGTATAAGTGACGGCGTGGTCAAGTCCATCCAAGTATGGAATGCTGAACATTATTGGTACGAAATTTACACCAGGTATAGATTGCAATCATAGAGTAAATTGAAAAACCAGACTGAGTACATGTATCATGGTGCCGCGCGTTATTTGGTCAACCAAACGCTTATCATTCAATCTAAAAAAGCAGTACCTAGGGATTAAGTGTCTGGATTTGTTCCATCTTCTATGAATCAAATAGTCAAGGTGACGTCAAGTCAAGGGATGTGGTCTTATTTAGACGACTAACTTCAGCAATGTGTATTGATTAGTGCATTTTTTGAAAATTTTTCAGTTTACAGATATACAGTAAATAGATAATGCAGCTCGAATATCATGCTTACCCCAGAGCTTTTATTAAAGCTGAGTGCAATCGTAATTGAAATCCCATCGCCTTTACTTACGTACGAACTGTGAATCTGTAATAAAACACCAGAGGAAGAATTTCTCTTTCTTAATACTGTCAAAAATGATCGTAAAGGTTTAAAAAGAAACGAGCGCTATTTCAAGTCTGAAATGGCTACTAATTTCTTTACTTTTTACTGAGTGAATTTATCAAAGCCCATCAATTGTAATTTGTTTTTTGGCAATGATCTCAATATCTCGAATTATGCACAATATGTTAACCCATCACGCTTCATTTCTTATAGGTTTTTATTCAATTACTTATTTTCCGACCATTATTTTGTGGATTTTTTAATTAAATTATCTAAAAGTACGGTATTTCAGCGGAGGTAAATATCTCGCCTTTTTTAGCAGTTTACTTTACTCAGTCCTTTGAATGCTTTATAATATGTGTATTTGTATTATTTCACAGTTGTATTGCCCGATGAATTCAGTAACACCTCAACTCGTTCTAAATGATCAATGAAGATTTTGATTTGCACTTCAGAACTCCATTGTATTCTGTTCAGTTTTTTTGTCAATTTCACAATGGATAAAAACTCAAATTTAGGACGCCAGCGTAGATCCACAATGTTGACGATGTTGGCTTTTTACGTGGTATTCAACTATTTGGCTCACCTGTCAATTGGTAGCAGGCTTCACTGTGCAACCTTAGCCGAATGAGCTTGGCTCAATTCTTGCTTTCCACTGCGTAGTGTACGCATAAAAATTTTGATTCGGAGATTATTTTCACAAAATAAGTGGATTATAGAGACTTACAAATCATTCAGAGAACTTACCAGGCACATAGAACATATTATAAAATAAATGAAGTATCATATTCTGAGCACCTTCGCCACATTCGCGCCGTGCCCTAGCTGGTGTCCAGCCGCGAGGGAGCTCCCGGACCTGCTCTGTTGCTAATGTTTGTCTCGTGGTTTTTATGTAAGGTTTGCTTCGGATTCACCAGCTTGAATGAGGATCAAAGGTATATCACAGCCGTCTCCTAAATTGCTTATTAAAGCTGCGTAACAACTAGTTCAGCATTTTTAAAATTTCTGCGCACTGCTTTTTTACGTTAGCAAGCAATACTTTCTAGTCGAGTGCAACATCTTTATGAGAAAATGGAATTCTTACATAAATCTTATCATAAATTGTTCTATTAAATTATAAAAGATGGCTCTGCAATAGTGCCTGAGATAACTTTTTTGTAAATGGATCCCCTGTGCTGCGTGTCTGGACATGAAGCTTGTGATAAATACAGCTTGCATTGTTGGGTTTTCATATGGTCAACAAGTCACCTTGGTGTGTTGCTTTATCATTCAAGTAATTTGTTTTTGCTTTCCCTCTCAAAGTTTTACTGTATCATGTTTCATTGATTTATTGCTTTTAAAGTGTTTCTCTATAAATAAAAACAATGATTTTAATGTATCTAATGGTTGTGGGGAGCCGTTTTGACCAGTCCTGAAAGCCTGTGTTCACTGCCTTCATCTTATGTTTTGGCTTTTGTTTTTGTGGCTCTCAGTTTTCCTCTCAAAACGAGGCCATGATTTGAGCTTGTACATATCTATCTCTTGCGTTTTACTTACATTCTCTATTATGTATGCAAGATTGTGCAGAGTTTTTTTAGACAGAATTATCAGAAACATTTATTCTGCTGTAACATTTTTCACTTTATTTTGCAGTTCCATACCAATTTTCAGAAATGTTTTAATTCGGTTTCCTGCAATCTTGTTCTGAGGTCTAGTCTTTAATAGGAAAGGTATTTTTATCTCCTGTTCATGGGACTTGGTGGTATACTTCGTTGTCCTCTATAGGCCTGCTTTATATACTTTTTCCAATCGTGCTGTTTCTATGTGCAGAGTGTGGGCACGTACCTTGCGCGTAGATTCTATTTCTCTTTATTCCATACTTGTTTTCCTCCATCCTCTCTTGGGAACACCTTTGTTGTGGTTACGATGCCTTTGACTGATTAATATCCTATTCTGTGGTGCAGGAATACTTTACTTTATGGAAGAAAGCTGGCTTATAGTTTCTGCCACTCTTCAGTCTGAATGCTAACATAAAATAACTCTTCAGTCTGTGTGCCTTGCATACAACAACTCTTCAGCCTGAGTGCCTTGCATACAACAACTCTTGAGCCTGAGTGCCTTGCATACAACAACTCTTCAGTCTGAGTGCCTTGCATACAACAACTCTTCAGTCTGAGTGCCTTGCATACAACAACTCTTCAGTCTGAG
>JACJUY010015209.1:2456-16000 GCA_014220935.1 Platorchestia sp. MABIK | reverse complement strand
AGCCTCAAAAAAGTCAACAAGGTACGCTAGTGAGAGCTGAAAGTCTTCCTCTCTGAATGCTTCATTCAGTTTGTCTTGTTTCTGCTTCTGCAAGAATATTTTCACTTCATCTTTGAGCTCGTAAAGACGACTCCAGCATGTTTCCCTTGGAAAGCCAGCGGACTTCGTTGTGAAACAGGAGAGTCTTGTAATTAGCTCCCAAATCTGAGCAAAGAGCTGCGAAAAGCCTAGAATTCAAAGAGCTATTCTTTACAAAATTCGCCACTTTTATTGCTAAATTCCCTGAACTGCGTAGATTACCAGGAAGATTTTTGCTTGCTAATGATTGTCTGTGGATAACACAGTGAATCCCAGTTGCAGCGGGATTTTTTTCTTTCACCAGCTTCACAAATCCAGAGCGAGATCCAATCATTGATGGGGCATCATCAGTACAAACACCGACTAATTTTTCCCATGAAAAACCGTGATCTTGGAGAAACTCATCAACCTTTCAAATCTTTTGGTGTGCAGGCACCATTATATTAGAGATTTTGGCGATGACTGAATTGTGATATGATGGTACGTTTTTGGTGTGATGTAGGGTAGTGCGTGCACGGTGGTTTAGTTTTGTTTACGTGTCGAGAGTTGAGTTTGTGTTTGCATTGGCTAAGTCTGTTATCGTGTTTTTTGGCTTCGTTTTTCTCATTTCCACTTTTTTTAATAGATTCGCTTCTTTCTGCTGTAGATTTTTATTAGCGTTTTTTATTCAGTGAACAGATATGGCGATTGAACCATCAACCCAGCAACATATACAGTACACTTAATTTGTCATACACACTTTTCGCCGCCTATACTGGAATCAACGCACACACTTCCCCACATACATTCAAACTAGCGTACAGAACTCACCGCGTATTTTTCACATTTCATACTTTCGATCACAACGAGTATTTTACACAGTCAACAAGACATTCCATTCTGCATCGTTCTACCCTTGCAAATCGTCAAGGTTACAATGTGACTCATACACGTATGTGATCCAGAATTGAAGAGTGAAATAAATCCCTACCGTGGACAAGGGGAATATGAGCTCAGGTTGACGGGATGGAGTATTGGGAGTTTGTGACGAGTCCCTCAGTGGCGTCAGTGTGGTTGGTATCATTGACTTGTCCTAAACGTGTAAAGAAAACTAGCTTAACAGAAAACGGGTTGGAGTGACTGCTATAAATTATTATACTCTGCATGCATGTAATGACAGATATTTGTTTCTGAATGATTTTACTTTTCTAATTAAACAAATAATTTTGAGCAGATGACTTTACGCCCCCCTTGTATCCTCCTCGCGCCCCCCCTAGGGAGGCGCGCCCCCTAGTTTGGGAACCACTGGTCTAGATCCTAGTTCAGTTCCTGTTAGTAACTTGGCTTCGAAAAGCCAGTTTGGTAACCCTGCGATGAACACCATGCCCCTAATTTGAGTGCTCTAAAATTCGATGTTTTGCAGGTTAGGACACTGCAAATTTTCCCTCCAATTCTGGGATACTCACGGCATTAGGGTGATCTCTTTTGTTGCCATGAGGGAATGTTACTTGGTTATGACATCTTTGCATTTGAATTTCCTCACTCTCTGAAGATGTTGACATTGAATCACCATAGAGGATTTTTTCTCTGCTCTCTGATAGTTACATACAAAAGAGGACAGCGAGTTAAAATGGAGATCCCTGACCAGAAACAGGGGAAAAATTAGTTTCATATACAAAAATTATATAAATATAGGTATATATATAATTCAACTTACTATTATTTTTAGCTACCCTATGTACACTTCTAAGTTTTATCTTTGTTTTAAAATTCTTTACAGCATTGGTCTACAAAATTCTAATCTCTGTTATGCACGTATACTGCAGCAAACTTCAAGTGTCATTTCGGGGTATTCTCTTCAATCTTTGGTAACAGGTCGATTTCCTTTTTTTTACAGGGTGTCTACTGATATTTCATTTCCAAATTATATCACTTTTTACTCCCTTAAACGGCAAAAATTACTACGTATTTTTACATAATGAATGTTGTCCAAATGTCCAAGTGTTAAAAATTGGCCTATAAAGAGTAATTTGAGTCGATAATACACGCAATAACACAAGTTTAAAAAAATCCACGTTTCTTAATATTTGAAATACCACATTAAATACTTCATACTAAATGCAGCACTCCACACATAATTCAGAAAAAAATTTCAATATACCCCTTCCTAACAAACAATAATATTGTTTGGCAATGACCATGTTTTAACATCTTTCAACTATGAAAAAAACAGGTCATCATATACAAAAGTAAACTGACTGGAAACTACACCTTTTTATTTTTAATTTGAAGAAGCTCACGGTAATTTTAAAAACTCTCAAGTTTAATTTTAAAATTTGTGGCATATTTTAAAAAGATCAAGTTTGATTTTACAAAACATACGCTTCAAAAATTGTGTACGCATAAAATAATAATAGTTCTAGAATTATTTTAGTGAAAATATAATTAGAGTCTATATGAGAGAACTCATATTTATTTAAAAGTACTGGCACTGAATTTTGGAGTAAATTGAATATCAGATAATGCCAAGCTGCTGTGATTTTGTACACAACTTGACATTCTTTTAGTTTTACCTATGAATCATTTTGCTATAAATATCACCAGTTCTATAGACAAAAATTATTTACGAAAACATTATGTAATAAGTAACTGTGTGACCATTAACAAACTACCCTGAGTGAAAAGTTAAAGATTAGATAGCTTCAAAATTATATTTACACAATACGGCTGCTACAATAATGATTTATTATCTAATATTATATTACACATAAATTATGATACCAAAATAGAGACAAATCTCTTTTAACTAATAATTCTATTTTTGCACATTTATACCATAACTTGGTGAATTTATACATCATTTCCCATCTTTATGGGGACGGTCCACTCAAGCAAAAAAGTCCGTAATTTACGGATGGATTTCTCTGAAACTTTCACAGTAGGTGTGAAATGCTGCAACGATTATTTATTATTGATGTGTTCTTTTTGCATCTGCCCTAATTATTTTTTTGAGAAATTCGAAACAATTTTTTTTTTTTAATTCTATCTACTTCTTCAATTTTGAAGTTACAGAACTGGAAATTCGTTTCTATATAGCTTATATATCTATATAACCGTAAGGAATAGGGAATTTTGATTATTTTATTTTTGGAATTTTGGGAATTTTTCGAAAAAATGGGACTTCTTTTTTTCTTTTTCTCTTTATCATGTCGTGTAATTTTCGAATTAATAAATGTTTCGAAAACTTGTATTCTTCATGGATAGAGCTTGCTAAACCCTATCGAATGGTATATGTCCCATTCTTGTACCCCTAATATTGTGGAAGAAGATACATTTGAAGAAACCAATTACCAAGGTTACAGAAAACGTGTTTTTCTCAAAAACATTTGTGTGTTCTTTCTAACTCTTGAAACTAATGTTTTCTAGAATAAACTCTTGATATTTGGTTGCGATTTTTAAGCCTTCGATGGATATATTTGCCATTGCTGTAGCTTGGAAACTCTGGGAGAGAATCTACATCAAAAGACATAAGTGTAGGTGTCAAAAACATCCATTTTCTGAACAGTTTTTTTTTGTTGAACAAAATACGTTTTTCTTAAAATCAACTTTTGGCCTCGTAGCTCTTTTTAAGCCTTTTTGATTGGTGTGCTCGCCATAGCCGTAGCTATGATATTGCGGCTGTCGTCGAGCTATGAATGAAAGCGTGTGTACACAGAACAGCCGTATTCTTAAATTGTCAAAAATTATAACTCAGCGTTAGAATGTTTCGTTCACTTGAATAACCCATGAACGAGCTCTATTGCCATTGCCGCATAGAAACACGCCCAATTGACCCCCAATAAATCTTTTAATGCAAATATTCAGCAAATGTTTCTGTAAATGATTGTCGGAGCGTAGGCGTAAGCGCTACACTTTGAATAACCCATGAACGAGCTCTATTGCCATTGCCGCATGGAAACACGCCCAATTGACCCCCATTAATGAGGGATGGGAGGGGTCGCCCTGCGTCAAGGTCACGCCACCCCCTCACTCTCCTCCCTCTGGGGGGTGTACCAATCGAAGTAGACGCGAGCGAATGATCCCAATGGATGCGCAATAAAATCCTCAAGAAAATGCATTTAGTAACAGAAAATCGACAATTCTTTCGACTTCCACATAGACCGTCCCCTTAAATCTTTTAATGCAAATATTCAGCAAATGTTTCTGTAAATGATTGTCGGAGCGTAGGCGTAGATACCGGTGATTTGCATAGCAAAAAATTCACAGGTAAAACAGAAAGAATGTAAAATTAAGCACAAAATCACAACAGCTTGGTATTCTCTGATGTTCAATTTACTCTAAATTCAGAGCCAGTGCATTTATATATAGATGAATTCTTTCAAATTGACTTAGATTATTATCATAATTATTTTGTCACCAATTTTATTATAGTTGTGCAATTTTAGACATAAATTTTTTGAAATTTAACTTGATTTTTTTAAATTAAACTTGAGCTTTTTAAAACTAAACTTAAGCGTTTTATAATTAATTTGAGCTTCTTTCAATTGAACTTAAGCTTTTTTAAATTAAATTTAGAAAGGTGTAGTAGACACTGGGGGATGTCATAACTCCCTACAGGAATATTTCCGGTATTTGTGAAGGAGAGGACCATAATCGCTTCTCCAATATTCGCTTGATTAACATAATTAATTAGATCGAGATAAACAATTTTTCTTCAATGCACTTTCCGTCGCAAATGAGTATTTAATGAGTTATAGCGGTATGTTAATTTTCGTCTTTTATGACTAGAATGCGCTCGAATAAACAGCTACTAATCGATTTTCAAATTTTTGTGGCTTGAATCATGGTAATAACACCGAAATGAACTACTTTTGTCCATACACTTTTCGCGGCAAATGAGCATTTTACGAGTTATAGCGGTAGGTTTAGTCTCGTGTTCCATACAGCAGAAACCGTTGCGCGCTTAAGCTGTTTGACGACGTTTGGATACTTTGTAATTTATCACTAGACGACCCTGCGGAGCCTGAACTTACTTCTAGGATTTTTTAGTTAAAAACACAACAAAGGTTTTCACCCAAAAATAACGAGTTATATCGGTATGTTCATTTTTTGTCTTTGATGGATAGAATGCGCTCGATCATTCGAGCGCGTCGGATGGGGGAGTCCATTGTAGTCTTCTCCTCCGATCAATTTCTTTCCGCTTCAAACACTAGAGGTGCGGTCGTAATTCACCGCTATAACTCGTTAAATACTCATTTGCAACGGAAAATGCATAGAAAAAAAATTGTTTATTTAGACATAATTAGCTATGTTTAGGCATCGAAAAGTGGAAAATCGCTTATTGTCCTCTCCTTCACATTAACCATATTTCCTATAAACTGGTACAAATTTATGGTTTTGTGAAAAATCACTCTTAAAAATTTTTAAACTTCTGATACACATGTACTTTACTTTCAATTTTCAACGAATTATTAAACTTCAAAGTTTTTACTACCTTGACTCGTAAAGTGTCTGGGAAAATTTTACGAGGAAAATTTTCCTACTTTTTACTAATTTACTACCTAGTAAATACCCTGTTTGTGGCAAATAGGTTGAGCCCTCAAATCAAATTACATTGTATCAACATTGAAATCATATGTGTATTCCCCGAAAATTTAAAAAAATAGGAAATGAAACCAATACAGCCAAATTCTTCAGAGAAAACAGTTTGACAAAGATTTATGTATGGAGACTGATAGGGTCTTCCAAAATGATAATTACAACAAACCATCAGAACAAAATCTGTTTAAAAATACTTTAATTACATTAAGGCTTCTATAACTAAGTCATGACACAGATATCAAATCAATTAAAAAAGCATTAAAATGTCGAAAGAAAATGTACATATTCCCATAGAGAGAAACATCATAAAGATTTGGAGAGAAAAATCATTAAAGATAAATCTTTCAAGATCCCTGCTAATGCATTGAAGAATTTTTGAGTGAATTCCATAACATTGATTTGAGGCAGTTATAGTAGCTAAGGACATTCAACAGATAAGGTGTTTGTAAAAGTATGGATCAGGGCCATTGTCTGTAATTGTTCTTCAGTTTATGAAAGAAAATAGCTACACCTTTTTAATTTTTATTTGAAAAAGCTCAAATTTAATTTAAGGAATGCAGAGTTTATTTTAAAATGGGGTGAAATTAAATTTTGAAAAGGACAAGTTTAATATTAAATATATCAAGTTTACGTTTACCCGTCTCCACACGGCCGACCTATCGGTAGGTTTGAAACAAATGGGTAAACTTTCCAATTTACAGTACATTCATTACTCTAGTTAGATGTTTCGTTGAGGGTTCAAAGTAAAGGGAAAGAGATGCTTTTTCTGTCAGTGAAAATAAAATGCTGCTAGCCCAACAGAAATATATGGAATTTGAGGTCTTATAACGGTAAAATACAAAAAACAGAAGTCAGAAAATCACTGGTCATTATTTATTGCACTTTCATGTTTTTATGATGCATTTTCAAAGATTTTGACCTGCTGAATCTTGTGGTATGTGAAATTTTTTTCTAGGTCTGATAGTTCCGGAGTTATGAACATTTTATGTTAAATAATCAGTTTTTGCAGCTTTTTTTAGTTAATTTTGTGTATAGGCTGTTATCAAGCAGTTTCATTGCTTAGAAACGTATAACATGCATAGAGCTTTCTAGTGATATAACGTAACAATCAATACGTGGAATGTCGAAAGAAAAGATGTTACGAACTATTCTTTTACGAACCATTCTTTTTCCGAAATATTTTAACGTGCTAAAATTTCTTAGAATTTATAACTAAACAAATCTTTGTCTTACGAAAGACATAAAAGCAGGACACAAGAAGGATTGGGAGGTCTTTTTTTCTCGGTTACGCTACAAGAGAGACTCGACATTTGTGAGCAGGCCGGGAACGGCCGCTGCCGGCGTTCCCGACAGAGGAACAACTCAAGATTAAATATCAAAAGATAAAGTACACCGAACACAACGCTAATGTGGTGAGAACGCAGCATCGTCTTCAGCTTTACTTCGGTGAACGCCAAGGATAAGAAAGGAGAAGATGGCGAGTGGCACAGCACGTCAATGACTCAACCGGAAAAATTAGTGGAGAATTCTACGTAAACTCCAAGCTCGCAAGAATCTCCAGCATGCCGATTGGAAGTTCAGTACAGTCGCAAGTCTGCAACAACGCGAGGCAACTGCGAGTTCTGCAGTGGTTAAGCGGCTCCGGTTCTCAGCGAATGATGCTCAACTTGGGAACTTTTGAGTGTAAGTGATGTTGTGATGTTGTGCACTTAGCAGAAAGGTGTGATTCGGTTATAAAGCGAGAGTTCGAGTGGCGCGTGATGCTAAGTGCTCCATCATTTTCTGGCACCTTGTGGTGAGCAAGGTTTTACTCTTTCATGTGTTGTCCTCATAACTTCGTGATCTCATGTTATTAGAATTGCCTTAATTAAATTTTGTGCAACCGTAAATCATTTGCTCAGGCTTAATAATTGACAATTTTGATTCTCGGTGAGCATTACACTCCTTTTCTTTGAATACCATGTCGCATTGAATTTTAATGTCGGGAGTGTCATGCTTACCTTTCATTATTGCACTCGTGCTCCTTTTGATCATTTCGTTCAGATATTTTTGTGTGTCTTGATTCACGTCTTCAACATTCACATAAAAATATGTATAAATCTTTCAAATTTGTGTATCATTGTCCAATGCTGATTAAACTAGGGTAAGCTCGTGGTGCACTATGCTAATTCCTACTATTCCTATTTTCCGTCTTTTCTGTCCATCCTCTTCCTGTGTATTTTCCATCTTTAATTTCCTTTCTACTCTGACTGTCGAAGTTTAAGGGAACCCTTTCAGAAAACTGGAAACTTTTTTCTATTGGACGTACGTCTATGAAAATTTGCAGACTACTAGATCTCCTAATTCTAAACAACTTTTATTGAAGATTTTTTTTCATTTAGTGCATAGAAAATTAATTATTCCTTATAATATAAAAATTTATATATAAATATTTTCCATATTTTCTCCGAAGTTTACAAAGCTAGAAAAATGCGGTTTGTTGCATTTGAAAGAAAAATGTGTGCTCTAAAAAGTTTACATGACAGTTTTTTGATTTATTTCATTCCGAATTAATGAAAAATATTTGAAAGAGGTAGGGTAAAAGTTATAATTTTAGGGTAAAAAAGTCTACGTAAAGTTTTACGTAAAATTTTTGGAAAATCCATCTTGTCAAATTTTTAGAGCACACATTTCACTTTCAAATGCAACAAACCGCATTGCACTAGCTTTGTAAACTTCGGAGTAATTATGACAAACGTCTTGAAAACTTATTTGTTTTGAAAATGAGATTTTAAGATTCAAAATGTTTCTCCTCCTACATTTTTCCAGCTACAGTAATGAATTTTACATCATTGGATGCGGAAAAACAAGGGCTTTCGAAAAAGTCGAATGGTTTTTCAAAATTCATTTTTGTTCAAAAGTTATGACGTCATAAATTTGAATTTTCAGAAAAAAAATTTGCTTTCGTATTTTTTCATTTTTTTTATTCAAAATTGGTAATTTGAGGAAAAACATTTACCTTTTTGGAATTTCCACGTAATTCTGCATCCAATGATATCAAAATCATTACTGTAGCTCAAAAACTGTCGGAGAAGAAGCATTTAGAAAACCCCCCAAAAAATGTCGTTTGCTATGACTTCCCATTTTCTTTTCAAGAAAATCGCATTTTTTTATAGAAGGTAAATGATTCTAAATTGCATTCCCTATCAGTTTTCCAAATTTCATTACTCTAAATTCAATAATGAATAAAAGGTTCGGAAGGGGGACGCTTACCTTGAGGAATATGATTGATGAAATATAAAAAGTTGAAAAAATAAAAATTGGAAATTTGAGGAAAAGCATTTTATTTTTTGGAATGTCCACGTTATTCTGCATCCAATGATACCAAAATCATTACTGTAGCTCAAAAACTGTCAGAGAATAAGCATTTAGAAACCCTCTCCAAAAATGTCGTTTTCTATGATTTCCAATTTTCCTTCAAAGAAAATCGCATTTTTTCATAGAGGGTAAATGATTCTAAATTGCATTTCCTATCAGTGTACCAAATTTTATAGCTCTAGGTTCATAAATGAAAAAAAGGTCTGGAAGGGGGAAGCTCTCCCCCTCTCNCGGGGGGGGGGGGGCGCTAGCTCTGGGATACGTTCCTGATATTTCTACAGACATTCGGGGACATATCTCAAACTCTTTTAAAGCAATAAAAAAACAATCAGGAAAATCTAATCTTTGAATGAAATGCTCGGAAAGGGTTCCCTTAAATCCCTCAAATCATTACGAGAGGCGACAGCCGCGAGGCCGACCTGCAGTCTCGTTTCGTGACACTTTTTCTCTTGAATACAATGGTGGTAATATTTTTGCCTAGAGGTAAATTTGCGGATTTTAGATCAACATTTTTTTGGGGGGGAGATGGCGACCTTCTAAGAGGCAGAGTGTGTGCCGGCATGCCTCAGCTACACAGCTGGGTCATGCAGCGCCGGTAGCCACACTCCTCACTCGTTCCCTGCTGTTGGTGTCACGAATCATTCGTAATCAACCGTGGGACTGATCTCAGGGTCTTACGAACGACGGATGTGTGGCGCGCGGTTCGTAGTTATCTCGTTTCATACCCGTATCAAACGCGTTCAGTTGTAGTTTTGAACATAAGTTGAGGACAAAATATGCTAAAATTATGCTGAAAATTAGTTTTTGCGAGCTAAAAAATATTAGATGCTATATGAGCAAATTTTGATGCTAAACAGCTCAAAAATATGCTAAATTAAGTATAAAATATGTTAAATTGGTAACACTGGTTCTTACAGCTTTGAACATGAAACCTCTCCTCCTGATGAGCAACATGTACTAGCTTCACCGACCGTTTAAGAGTCTAGGATGTAATGACGGGTTAAGACAGATAAAGTTTAATTCTAATAATATCATGTTTTTAAAATTGTGTACCTATGTAATAATAACAGTTACAAAATTATTTCATTCATAATAAAGTCAAAGTCTATTTGAGGGAATTCATATTACTGGCACTGAACTAGATCTGTTTAAAATTTAACTTGACCATTTGTAAATTAAACTTGAGCTTTTTAAAATTCAACTTGAATTTTTTTAAAGTGAACTTGTGTGCCGTCGTTGGTGTTCCGTCGTGGTGATTACTTTCGGAGAGTCAAAGTCGGAGACGTTTTTAGAGGTGTTTACTTGAAGGAGGTTCGAGGTCGAAAGCNAGGGAGCTGTAGTGCTAGATACCTCTATTTTCTCTTCACATATCTCAAACTCTATTCGTAGACACCTAGAATCTTGTTCATTCCATGTAATTACTTGTTAATTAATATGTGAACGTAATCTAATCTAATTATCCGACGACACTTGCTATTTCCGGTAAATTATTGATGTAAAGAATCGTGGACCAGGACACGTATTTTCTAAAACGTAACAGCGTCGCCTGAGGCTGCCCGTCTGCGAGGCAGCGTTAGGGCATTAGCTCCACCGAGACTCTAAGTGCAGGACGTGTAGGCGCCCGCTCTGCCCTCTGGGCAAGGCGATGGCGCTGGCCGTTATATTCATTGGAGCCATAAATTGAATTATCTATCAGTCGCCAATCTGGAATTTGAGTGCAGATGAGTATCAATTCTTCATGTGTCCACTATTACCATTCATTCTTGTTATCTCACGTATAGGGATCTGTCGCTAACTAATTCAGTAACGAGGCCTCACCTCGATCTGAGTTTATCTTAAATAAATTCCTGTCCATCGATTGTGTTAACTATTTGAATCAGAAGACATCGTTATTTCAAGTCATCATTTCTATATTAAATTACTAATTTGGAAGCCTGTTTATTTAATCCCATGTAACTATTTAGCCATTAGTAATCAGAAAGATACGCATCAGAAAATATTAATGATTGTCGAACATCAGAAAATACCAGAAAAAGACGTCATCGGAAAATGACTTATAAATGTGATCTAAATTCTAACAACGAGGAAGGATCTTTATAATGGTGGCTAGGCTGTGGAATTTGAATTTGCTGTAATATAAAATGATATCTTCGAATCACACACGCACGAGAGATCATTATAATTCTAATATTTTTAAAATTGAAAGTATTTTCAAATAAAATAATTAAACAATTTTTCTATCCATAGTACACCTCGTTTTATTTTAGCAACAAACAAGGAATAAAAGAAAATGCACTAACGCAAGCAAAAAGAGAGGCAGCGAAGCTGGTTAAACAATAAAAAGTGCCTTCTTATTCAACAATATAAACTAAAATACGAGTTACTACACTCCTATATAAAAATTAAAAATCGTAAGTATTTTCGGATAAGGAAAAATAAGTAGAAACGCCAGGTACACAATTATAAAAACACAATTCAACATCAAAGGAAAAAAATAAAAGGAAACTAATTATCGCTCCGTATTAAAAGATGGATCTTGTGATCTAAAGTGATAAACAAGTTCAAATATGAACATAATGAAAAGGGACTCTACAATTCCGTAGAGTTGAAGTGTGCCTAAAGTTGGTATAGTTTTCCTTGCCTTGCACAGAAAACTGAGTGCATTTGCGGTCAATGCCATTTCCGTTTGTTTACGGTTGCTTTAATTAACTAGCTTGGGCGCCAAGCTGTCTGTCTACCTCTCCCACCAATTGAAAGCTGGCAGCATGTTGGAAGATTGGAAGCACGAGAACTATGCGGTACATGTTTTGTCATAAAAAGAGAGTGAGCGCAGAAGTAAATTAATAGACTGTAGAACTCGTAAAATCTTAAAGGTATGGTTACTATGGTCTAGATTAAGATTATAGAAACATCGAGTAGGTGTCGAGTAAACATTGTGTATGTGAAAAAAAAAATTATAAAGCTTTTTTCAGCGGAGCTTCAATCTAGGAGCTTCAATCTATGTGCTTCAATCTATGTAGCTATTTATGGTGTTCTTTAGTACTTTAAAGTGATTGTTAGACGTTTCTCAGCCACCAGGACCTGCAACTGAAAAGAAAACTACACTAGATTAGCATGGCCATTAAAAAAAAATTTTTTTACAATGTTACAAATTCAAAATAAAATTACTAAACCTAAACACATCAATGCAAAATAAAATCATCAATACAAATAAAATATAAATGTACTTTTGAAAGTTAGCAGAGAAATGAATGAAAGTCAGCAGTGAAATGCTAACTACTTTTGTCAGTTAACTGAGAGTTAAGACAATTTAAGTGAAAACTATAAAACTGATTATCAATTAGTTAAGTTATCAACAGTGTACAACCAGGAAGTTTCTCATGATTATTCACGAGGTTGAGGTTATCAACGAGGTGGATTTTTTCATCAACAGTGATTTTGTGGTGATGCAATTGCAATTGCGCAACGCGCTCACCAATTTTGATTGGCAATCAAAATTCGAACTGAAGTGTTGATTGTTATAAAAAAAATTAATTTAAGATCGCAACTTCACTGATCGTGAGACCATTCGTTTGCACATTCGCAATTAAAATTTCTAGTTAACGTATGTCTTGACTGCTGGGAAAATTACAAATTAACAATTTTTAATTGCATCTAGCGTGAGAACTTGAAATTAAAAGTACAACCTAAACTTATCATAGGGTAATAAATTCGTTTTGCTGTTTTAGCAACGAAAATTACTAATACTAGGGCACAAGCATATATCATATTATTATAATGCGAAGCAAATAACGCAAGGTAGACACTTAATACTTAATTAACACGTTATATAGTCATACAATCGTAAACCTGTAGCAAAGTCGTAATGTCTGTCAAAGTCTGTCACGTCTTCAAACGTTGAAGTCGCAAATTATAGTTGTTATTTTCCTTTTAGAGCTGGCACATGATTCATGTTGCTCTTGTGAGTCTTGTCTCCAATTTTTATTTCGACCCCGTGGCCTTTGATTTTGTAATCACACCTGATCCTTTCCACGTAAGGTCTAGTTTGTCCAATTTTGAATGGTTCTTCAAAATAACTTTGTCTCCTACATTAAAAATCTTATCTTTACGTTTTAGATTACGATACATTGTTCTATCAGCAGTGTTATTTATGATCAAATTCCTAACGTTCTCAATAATTCGAATTGCCTCCTTTGCACGAAAATTCACTAAATCTATTTCGTTATCGTAGCTGTAGGAAATGTCGAAAGTTTCCGCCTTAAAATACGGACACGTGTCTCTACCAAATATGATGTAGCTGGGAGTATCTCCCAATGTGGTATTTAGAGAATTATTAATTGCATTCTCTACTACCTCTAAACACTGATCCCACTCTGTGTGAGCAAGTGAATTAATGTACAACTTAAGCAAATTGGTGATCTTGTTATTACGTTCGACAATTGCATTCGAATGAGGGCTAAAAGCTAGAACTTCTTTTTTCGCTATAGCGTTGATTTTCGCAAATTGTTTAACTGCCACTGATTTGAATT
>JACJUY010015208.1:4646-16002 GCA_014220935.1 Platorchestia sp. MABIK | reverse complement strand
ATTACGAGGGCCAGTCGCAACATTCAAGGTAATCCATAGCACAAAATTTTTTCTTGGACGCTGGATGTGACGAAATTATATCACAACACAACAAATAAGGGATCAAAAATGGTTTATTACCACTAGCAACACATCAGTAACATTACTTACTTATGTAGAAATAATATAATGGACAGGTTGAGACTCATACATGACTCCTTTTGGGCTCGACAAAGTTCAGTCGCCTTTCGGGCATTTTATGGAAACCTTATTTTATGGTTACGATTAAATTTAATCTAGAACACTTGACTTAAGCGTACACTAGACTGATCGAATAGTTGTATATCGGGAGAACTGGAAAATGCCATTCATTGAACTTTCCTAATAAAGGACTGCAAATCAAAACTGTACATTTAAATAGTGATTCAGGGTTAGTCCCATTTTAGAACTCTAAGTCACCGAATAAAGAGAAGGCACACATTTCTGATAGGCTAGATTCATCATTATCGTAGACAAGTAATAGCCTCTGAGGTTCTTTTTCAAAACTCAGTTACAGTTTTTCTGTTGTAGACGTTGGAAAGCATCGAGTTCCCAGCCTTAATTCCAACGCCGTGGAAACTATTGAGAGCGCGATTTGTCATGGAAAGGGAGTATGAATTTACTTTCATGTTAAATTTTTTACCCAAAATTATGTAGGGAAAACTTATGCGAATTTGAGAGATCAAGTTATTATATAATTCAATTTACATCGTAATCCAAGATTGTGATCGTTCTAATAGCTTTTTTAGTACTGTAAAAAGAATCTTCGTTCCACTCTTTGTCGGTCTTTTGTCATGCCATCAGAAACGAAAGAGGTCCCATACTCAACCCTTGTGGAGCGCCGTGGGTAATGTCAGTAATTTTTAAATTTGTGTTACCAATTACAACAAATTGTTACCGTTATCAGGTGTGATTAAACCATTAATGAACAACTTCTTTAACTCAGTAACAGTAAAGCTTTGAGAGCAGTTTGCTTCCATCCATACAGTTTAAGGAGACGGTAACGGTAGGAATCTGACGAATTAGAGATTTTAGGTTTTTAAATTCATCTCATAGAAAATTTTCTTCCGCATCTAACGATATAATTGGCTCTCAATTACGTGCATTGGTTCGTCTCCTAGACGAGGTAGAAGACGCTCACTAGCGTGACCATGGCGCGTCAATGGATGGGTGATTTCCCCCTTCCCCCCTAATTACGAGCCAGTTTTGGGCGTTCCTCTACGGGAATAGCAAGAGAGTTCATTCATGGTCTTGCTTGAAATGCATCTAACATTCTAACACTCAGTGATAAATTATGATGATATAAATGAGTATTTGTTTTGAGTAAGGCTGCTCTGCGTCATCAGCTAATTAGCTTGTTGTGTAAACATCTAATCGCCTCCCGCAGTTTTGAAGGTACAGAAATAGCAAATATATCAATCGAAAGGGCTTAAAAAGAGCCACAAAGCAGTAGAGTTGATTTTAAAAGTAATTAGTTGAAAATATAAAAGAATTAAAAAACAGCTGTTCTGAAACTTGCATTTATTGTTTTTGACATGGATCCTTTCGCACAGTTTTGAAAGCACAGAAATGGCAATTATATCAATCGATGGGGCTTGAAAAAAATATAAAACCATAGATTTTATACGTAAAAATCACTTGGTTCAGAAACTATGGGAAAAGTACGATTTATTTTATAAGAACCGCTCTCCAGTACATTCGTAATTTTCTCTTTTAAAATGATTCGTCTTCTACCATTTTTGCATTTCGATTTTTGAAATATCAATTATTTTGGAAATTATACGACACGAAAAGAAGAAAAACAATGAAAGCAAGTCAATTTTTTACGAAAAATTCTTATAATTGAAAAAATTAAATTATCAGAAGTCTACTCGCCCTTATCGTTAGAGAACTACATACGCTATCTAAAAACGCATTGCCGGTTTTATAGCTTCAAAACTAAGCCTTGAAATTTTTTCTAAATCCCAATTTTGTCGGTTTAAAAAAAAATTCTGATGCAGATACGAAAAAACTCTTAAATCATAAAATAATCGTTGCATCATTACATACCTAAAGTGAAAATTTCAGAGAAATCCATCCGTAAATGACAGCCTTTTTTTGAACCGTTGCTGTCTCTTTTAATGCGTCGCTAAAGACAATAAACATCGAGAAAACGATATTCCCATCGTTGAAATTGGAGTCAAATTATTCATGTTGATCCAAAATGGTTTGCGTTCTTGAATTTTTAAACCAAAAGGCATGCTGTTCCATACAGAGAAAGGATATTTGTTTGAAATAAGATTACACTTTCTTGAAAACAATATAGACGAATATATACTAAAATTTGGCATTATAGAAACTGGTCTAAGCATATTACATTTGTTTTTATCGGCATTTTAAAAAGAAGAGAAACTTGAGCGAACAAGTTTTAGACACTCTGAGAAAACACATGAAGAGATGGAATGATCAATTAAGTCTGAAAGGATCGAAAATGTTAAATCAGCTATGAATTTTAACACTTTCAATGAGGATGACGTCAAACCATTTTTTTCATTACTCAAATTGTTGTTTATTTTCCGAGATTATCGAAGGTTTTAGTTAGTGTATAAAAGAACGAATTATCTTAATGAACTTGCAGCATAGGATTCAATTTTTGTTCTGCAGTGCGAAAATTAGCCACATTTTTGTATATGTTTACAAAGAAGTTATTGCAAAGATTTTCAAGGTTTTTTTGTTCGCGATTAATTGCACTTTTCAAAAAATTTACTTAATTTTTCCAGCAGCATTATTTTGAGATAACTCCAGGCTTTTTAAGAGGAGAATTGAGAAATATTTAGGCTTTCAGAATGTGATTTTTAAACTAAGAAAATTTTTTCGAAAAAATTTTTCGTTAAATTTATTATTGGGTTTGGGCACGGTCTCTGAATCCTTTATGAACGAGTAATTTGAGAACAATCGTGCCTTGCATAAATATGATTCTTAAAAATTCAGAAGTGATGTGTTTTACTTTCAAAGTTCAACAGTTTTCAAACATTCATAATTACTTAATGATGATAATGTATTTCATGAAACCATTCTCTGCTCTTACTTAGTCCATTACGAGGACATTACAGTCAATTCAAATTTCGTTCATGCATAACAGCATTTAACTAAATTAAGTTTTCATTCAAGCAAATGGGTTCTACCGGTCGTATATTAGCAACGAGAGTAGAAGAGCACGCAGAGAAGAGAGTTCGTGCTGGTTTAAAAGAAGTTACTACGTCTGTTTTATATAAGATCCAATGTACTTAAACTCAATGGTCTCATTGAAGTCAAAAGCCTTAATGAAGCCCGTGCCACTCACATTTGAGATTTTAGAAATTATTACAATCTTTAAAAACCAGTGAGCCTTCTAAGATTGCCAGATTATCTGAACTTTCGGTGATTTTGTAATGATAGATTATTTCAATGCATTTAGTTTATATCTCAATGAAAATATATTCCCTACGCATGCATGTATACTTCAATTTCACCATAATTTCAGTTGATACGCAGATTTACTTACAGTAGTTCCAATGCTTTTCAAACTTATGTTCTTGAAATTTTTTCCAAAATCAGCAATTTTGTTATCAGTTTTGATAAAACGGAAAATTAGACCGTAATTTTCTGTAATATTACATCTTTTGAACGCCACGAACTTCTTTTATATTTGTTCCATGTTTTCTGATTCATATTTCTCGGGTGCCTAATACTCTACAATACACGTTAGTTGAGTAAGACCTATACCTCGCCTGAAATGAGACTCCTAAATGAACTTTATAACAATGAATACAATCCGCTTGTATATTATCAAAGAATACCGGCGACATCCTCATCAAAATGTGAGAATTTTGCTTTCTGTTGCATCAAAACAATTCGCCTTCTTTTGCAAAGGAAACCAACACCTTTCTTTTCACAACACTTCAAAGAGAAATAGACCTTGAACCCCGATTAAAGTACATCCGTAGAACGTGTCTCGTTGCGAGAATGTCTTTCGAACGGTGTTTTCATGTCGTCGTGGCAGAATGTTTCAAAACATTTGCACCGAGAGGAGCAGGCAGCTATGCAGGCTACTACCCATAATGCGCATCACGGCGCAGGATGCAATAGAGAGCGCGGCGTTGCATTATGCCGGAAAGGACGAAAGCCCAGTTCAATTTGGAGACGAGCGCCCTGTGAAAAGCCGGTAGCGCGACTGCTCTGCGGATTGCAAAGCCTCAACTTGTATCACAGCCGTAAAAAGACGCATCCTATCACGAATAATGTCTGTGCTTTGAGCATGAGAAACGAGTTTACGGAAACACGTTCCTGGAATATCCTTTCGTGTTAAAGCTTAATTTTTGCGGCTCCAGGAAAATTTTGGCAGAAAATGTCACACGTCGGTTTTGATCGTCTTAATTCAAGATCGCAGTCACCATGTGGAACCACAGGCTGTCTCTTGAGAATGGAATTCAAGCAACTCCTAATTTAATTACTCGCAAGAATCGCAGCATACGAGGAAAATTATTCACATAAAAGTTTATGAAATCAATCTTTTTAGTTGTTTATTTCTTGGAGTTGCACTAGTTTAACTATCATGTGTAAGTTTCAGCATGCTCTTTTAATTTGCATCGGAGAATCCTCATCGAAAACATTCGTTATTCCATTGTGGTATACTTTATAGGGATTCAATTTTCACTTGAGTCTGAAGGGCTTCATGTTTACAATTAAGAAAATTAAGAAACCTTAATAATACAATGTATGAAGCAAAGGAATAGACACTGGCAGTGAAGTGCTAAAAATGCTCCACACAAAATATCAATGACAATGGCAATCACACTATTTTAATATAAAGCACAACGCAAACATTGACAATGAACTGCAATAGACCTGTAAAATAAAATGATTGTGAGAACTCGATAAATTCAGATTCTAACCTGACTTACACCTTCAAAACTATTTTTCTGGTGGTTTTCCTGTGTTCTTGAGGCAAGACTTGTTCGTTAAATTAAACTAATGACAAAATATGTTCGGATAACTCTACGGAACTGTTCTCGCACAAATGCAACCCCAGTACACTATCACTAGGCAGAGAACTCGGAATTGAAATATGATCTGCATTAATACATGGCACTTACGAAATTTGGCTGGCAGATTTACTATCTTCACAATTATTAGCATTAGCTGTGGAAATGTGAAATTAGAGGAACGCTGACACACATCAATTGCAATATACGTTAACATGACAGACAAGCGCATTTAGGTAACAATTCGCGCAGTGAAAATCTCCTATATACAAATATTTTAGCCTTTTAACGTCTCTTTTATATGCTCGTACTGTTCATTTTTATTCCGACATTCGTTTCTGGATTTCACCGCTGGAGACGACGTATTGACTCGATATAAAATTCAAATGTAATTTTTGAGAATGATGTTTCCTCTCATGACTGCTAAGGATCTCACATTACAACACAGATATTCAATCTTCGTAAAATTAAAATACAGACAACCCTCCACCTGCAAGTAAAAATGAACTCTATTTAATATTCGCGTATCGCAGATCGACATCGACATTTAATCGTTTCCTTTTTCTGCCATAAGATATTTCAGTATGGGTATTCATGTTTATTTTTATTACACAAGCTTTGAAGCAACTTAACATAATCGAGATTGCGTTTATGCAAACAAGTTCTTCCGAACTCACTTAGACCGACTTCACCGTTATTTTTTTATTCAATCAATTCAGATTTTAAAGAATAGAGATATCCCTATTTAGTAACAACGTAATTTCTATTATTGATTAATTTTCTAGTAACACAACTTCTGCGACACAAAAATTTCACTGTTGTTATGATTCAAATTGATGTTCCCAAATATGTACACATTTGTAATTCATGAACCATCCTTTCTGATGTCGCTCTCCTAACTACCTTTACACCCAAAAAGTTTTTTCAAGCTTTCTGTTTCTCCTCTTCACGGCCAAAGGAGAAGTCCAACAAGCAAGCATTTTTTCAATTGCTCTTCTTCTACATAGCTACGTTTTATTCCTCTCTCTCACATACATTGTTGAAGAAACTTATTTCCCTCTTGTCTTCTTCCTGAATTTACGGTGAATTTTAATGGCCTAGCCCAATACTCTCGAGTAGGAACACAAATAAGTCCGCTGCCTAAACAATGCCCATAGTTGTTGAAAAAATACATTTACGTAGAATACTAGGAACAGTTTTCTTCAATTACATAATAATATCCTTACATAGTTCCGTTAGTCAAATCATTCGCTATAGTAGTGTAATACTGTTTTGCGGTGATGACCTGCGAATAATTCTTATTTAAAATTTCTGAAAAATGTCCACATTGATTTCGGCGCCCTGCTTCATTGCTTTCGGTCGTTGTGCCGCAGAAACAGCGAACTTCGAGCCATAAGCTGTTAGCAACGTTAAAGTTATTGTTGGATGGTATCCAGCGATTTTTCTTATTTTTTTTAGTGAGCACGGCAGCCACAAGGTTAAAGTCATCCCTTGTATATCCATAATAATAGTTGTCGTGGAAAATTAAATATATATATGTGTAATAACGCCATGTATGTCGTATTTTCCACTTTGTTTTTGTTTTCATCCTATTATTTTAGTGTGATTCTTCTCGTTCATGTTAATCATTTCTTTCCATCATTTATTATTTCAATGATGGATGCTTTCACTCTATTTTCATTGATTTATCGTTAGCTAATTGATCGTAATTTCCATTCACTCATCGTTAACTTTCTATAATTTTAATTCAATTAAATAATTAAATTTTCTAATGAAATCTATCAAAAGTTATTGAAAAGCGAGGTTAAAGATTTATTCAATATTAAGTTTGAGGAAGGAGGACTCGCAGAAAGTGGGCCAACTATCTACTCGCATTATCAATGAAAACACACTTTGATAATAAGAGGCAACTAAAGGTATGCAATCGGGGACATGAGTACAAATAAAAATACACTCAACTTGCGAATGAAATCCAGTGATGATGATGAATAGCACAGGGTTTGGGTTTTATGTTAATTTTTTTGAGTCAAAGGTAGCCGTAAATTTGACAGATACAGAAATATTTTGTCTAGCGGCAGTATAATAAGCTCAAGATGCCGACTGAGTTCAAAATATTTTGTCAAATATGAATTTCTAGCAGAGACTCTTTTGGGACGTAACCTCGTCTTGGAACGAATATCCTCTACGGCTACTAAGGCTTTAAATTGGGAAATCGAGGGGAAATATCGTGGCTGTCGACCGATGCTAAATGACAAATCAATGATACAAAACGGAAGTATCCTAATCTGGTCGTAATTCTGATAATTTACAACGTGTTCAAGCCCATACTTCATCTGTATTTACACAGAAATTTATTTAAAAACATTGCCGTAGTCTTGCTTTCTATTCAGGCAAAGTTTAGCACAAGTACGTTCGCTTGCGGTTGAACGCGATAGTTCTCGACGAGGCGTTCCTAGTGCTCAAAAGTTGCGAGCGTAGTTTATTTTCCACACAGCACACAGCCCAGGCAGTCCATGGCAAGAGGAATTTCTCCCTCGATAGCACTGGGGCAGAGTTTAGTTTGGTTGCTTGATTTATAACATACCAGTCATGTTTGTAGCTGCCGGCAGCATTCCTTTCCCTCGCTCGGTAACGTTTTTCTGAAGCAATTGATTTTGGGGATTATGCGAGGCACATAACATATATATATTGCATAAAAGAAGGGCTCTTTTTCTAATACACATATCTTGAATTATATGACCCAGAAGCATCGAACGAAGCTTTTCCTAACAATACTGAGAGCAACTCTTAAAATTTCAAAACAGCAAATGTAATTCCAACAAAGTTACACTTCAACGGGATATGAACACTTTCAAAAAAGGAATGACAAAGTTGATCAATCACGTAGATGATAAACTCATCTACGTAATTTTCAAAGCTTTGATGAAATACCAGCACAGTTTCAGACTAAAACTGTTGCTGGAATCACTAGCAAACTCAACAACCTGTACTGAAAGGCAATCTAATTCTCCACGCAAAAACCGTTTATCATATGTATTATTGGATACTGAACTAACCAACCAGTAATTCACACCTGCTATCTCTTGAAACCAAATGCCATTGCAAACGAAAAATTTGAACATCTGAACAAATTGGAACTGAAAGCTTGGTTTAGATATTTATTAAAACTAGAAAATAGATATGTAGTATCGCTCAAGAAGGATCTAAGGCATCAGCTAAAAGACGTATCAACAAAATAATGACAATTTCAAATTAAAACTATGAAAATTAAAAAAACTACTTATTTAAAATTAAAACTTTAAAATTTTAAACTATGCATATATTTACCAAAAATTTGACATAGAATCGACAAAACCAAAGCACCATCAAGACATTATGGTCCGACGCACAGACAAGTCAAACACATTCGTTGTTATAGAAACACGTTACAAAGTGATACTAAATACAGTTATAGCGGACCACCAAAAATTCCCCCAAATAACTCGCAACCCGTCATCAATGTTAAAACGAAAGTCAATAAACTAATCGGACCAGGCGATAAAAACGGAAACGAAACAGATAAAATACATCAACCCATAATCGGTGAATTCAGCCCCGTATACATTTACGGCACCTTAAAACTCCCAAATCAGGCTATCACCTACGTTCAACAGTGCCACAAATCACAACTCCCATCAGTGAAACCACCAAACAATTGGTTTAACTTATAAAGCCATACCTTTCTTGCAAATACCAAATAAATTCCATCGATGACTTCCTTTAAATTTTACGAGCCACTAACCCGCAAGGTAAATAGCATCACTGGACGTCCAATCTCGCATTATCAATGCTCATGAGCGCAATCGAAATTATTTGTGACATAAAATACATCTTACTCTGTTCTTTTTGACCGTAACTTATAAAGAAATTATTAATAGCCTGCATTGCTGAATGCCCTACACTCATATTGATGGAACCATGTATTCACAGAAAAACGGCTTGCGAAGCCCCTGAGCGGAGATCTTGGCCGAATTTATACTATATTCCTTGAAACTAAAATTCTGGATAAAAATCCTGAATGTAAGAACCCTGAATGAAAACTCTGTGTTGCTATCACGTAAATGATTTTTATGATCATGGGCACTGCTGAGTCTCTCATCGAACTAAACCACTAATGTAATTACCTACTAAAATGACAACCCCGTGTTGTTGTTACGTGGATGATTTTTGATGATCATAAACACTGCTGAGTCTCTCATCGAACTAAACTACCAATTTTGATTCTAGCTCAGGGCTGAAATTCACGAAATTCAGCACTGGCTACAAGCTCAATTTCTTCTACGGGGCTGTAGATACAACCCGTAACAACTTCATCACTTCTGTAAACTATAACCGTACAAACACCAGTATATACATAAAGAACAACAGTGATTGTCCCATGCTACATGACGGTGCTTGTAAAATATAATTCAACCGACCCCTCTTTAAGGACAACATTTTGATACTTAGGCAGATTTTTATCAACAATGGCTGCTTAGTTCACTCATGGACGATATACTACGTAATTACTTTCTAAAATTAAGCACCAGCGACCAAAGCGAACTGGTAATAGTACACCTAATATATACCAAAATCAGTACTGTTCAGCCTGGAAAACAGATGAAGGAATATTAAAACAAATCTTCATGAGCAACATGCATAGCAAAACAAAAACAAAAATTGCAACACACCACGTACTACAGACGTTTCAGAATTGCGAGTTTAATATACAGAAATAACTTGGGCCCACAACTCTCCCTTCCTAAGCAGATCAATGTCCTACATTAATATTCAATTCTTGCAACCGTGGGGAGTGTGCGCCACAGTCATATTCATATACCACAGCAATTACACTTTCGAGGCCATGCATTTAGCTTCCGGAGGACCCAAAACTCATGCAAAAAATTCTCATGACATCGCGCTAACGAGAGAAGTGAATCAAAATACCAGAATATTTCGAACAGCAAAAGGCAACGACTGGCTGCACGTAATCGAAGCTCTTTTAATCCAACAATAAATCTGCCTAACCACATCCCATCAACCGCAACTCATTGCATCCCCACACTTCATTCTTGATGCCGATTTTCTACAACCACGGTCTTCTCTACAGCAGCTCTACACGGACGTACTTCCTGCACTCTGAATAAAATTTAAACAATTTAAGCAATTTAAACAATTTACCACAAGCGATACATTAGTAGATTGTTTCGTATGTCTAGTACAATAGTCGCCTTTGAGTATAGTTACTTGTGGGCCCGCAGCACCGGTTCCTTATTCCTTTGCGAGCAGCCAAGCCAAATAAATATCTCCTTTTATAGTGGTAACAGTTTCATTTTAGTTTGGCAATGTTTGCGGAAGACAGACGAAACACGAAGTCTGATTCTAAGCCCAAGGTTCTACGTGAACTTCTGAGTTTTTGAAAAATCAAACTATAAATGCAACAAGAAAATTGGATCAAGATAGTCAGAAATTCTTCCAAAATGACCTTAGGATTTTATTAGATAAAAATTGCACAATAGAAGAGCTCAACTCTAAATACATAGACATACGTTTAATATATGTACGAAATATTTAATTTATAGGAGTACTTATAGGGTGATTCTTAGGGAATCTCATTCATAAAATAAAAAGAACAACCAACGTTATCGAGAACATTTAATATAGCAAACGTTTCGGAGTAAAAATTATTCCATCATCAGTGCTGGAAAAATAAGAAGTAATTACCAGTCACCAATAAGACGCATAAGGGCTGAATAGAAATATCAAGCAGAAACGCAAAATATATTAAAAAATAAATCCTTATCTAACGATCGAAGTACCACACATAAGCGTACAGGCAACATACACAGTGCATACAGGCGTATACAACCATACATACACAACACACTCATACACCTACACACATATATATACACACATGCATCCACACACACACACACTAAGCATACCGCAAGTTAGGATAATTACAGATAATTTTGTCGCGCTGAAATCGTTATTTAGTGAAGGTTTATTTGTGAATAGATAAAGAGATTCTAGAATACGGAGGTCTTGTACATTAAAGGCTTGGTATAGGATAGAAAAATTTGACATTTTGAAAGGGTGATTGGAACTATTGCAATGGTTTCTAATGGCGGAATGAGACCCTCCTGTAACCCTGACCGTACCGAAACAGAAAATATTCATTGGCCTTCCATTCCTAGGTTACCTGAACAGTGAATTTCAAAGAGATTTTTTAGTCCTCGTGCGAACCTTCTTTACAGCGGTTGACGTTCATGTTTGTTATAAGAATACTTTTACGATCTCGTCTTTTTTTAACA
>JACJUY010015204.1:0-13935 GCA_014220935.1 Platorchestia sp. MABIK | reverse complement strand
TAGATTACATTAGATAAGATAGTTTAGGCCTGTTTAATTATAAAAGTGGTTTTAAGAGGAGGAAGAAATCATTCAGTAATCACTTATGGAAACGCAGGGTTTATGTACATGGTTCATAGAAACAGCAAGTTCAATAGAAATTTATGAAATAAGATCAAGTTGAAGGCGTAACGAATAATGAAAAACAGGGCTGCAGTAAAACCAAAAAAGATGGTCCTTAACAAAATTAAAAACATTTCTCTTCCAGAAGAAACATGATCTTCCTGAACTTTTAGTTCAGGACCTCACATATTTCCCTAGTAACCACCAATTCCCATGGACACAAAAGTTACATTCTGCAGAGGGAGACGCTCGTAAAATCTTTGACCACACGGAAGAATTACAATATTAAAAAGATGTGAAGTGTGGTAGAGTGATTAAACATTTGAATAGCCAATAAATGTGCATTTCAGATCTAGAAAGGAAGCGCATTAGTGCAATGATATTTGCTGGCTAGGTGTCTTTGAACGTTGCCCTTTCGAGCAGAAGAATAGTTACATAATTTACACTTAGGGATGACCATCTCCATGTTTGCTGGCTAGGTGACGTTTAAGACTCCCCTTACGAGCGGAGGAATATTCACATAATTCGCACTTGAACAGCTGACCTTTTCTATGTTTACCGGATAGGTGAATTTCAAGATTACCCTTATAAGCAGAGGAATATTCACGTAATTCGCATTTGAACAGCTGACCTTCACCATGTTTGCTGGCTAGGTGGCGTTTAAGATTAATCTTATGAGCAGAGGAATATTCACATAATTCGCATTTAAACAGCTGACCTTTACCATGTTTGCTGGCTAGGTGGCGTTCAAGATTAATCTTTTGAGCAGAGGAATATTCACATGATTCGCATTTAAACAGCTGACCTTTACCATGTTTGCAGGCAAGGTGCAGTTTGACATTCCATTTTCGAGCCGAAGAAAAGTCACATAATTCGCATTTAAACAGCTTACCTTCACCATGTTTGCTCGCTCGGTGTAATTTGACAGAAGATTTATGAACAAAGGAATAGTCACATAACTCACACTAGAACAGCTGACCTTTTCTATGTTTACCGGATAGGTGAAGTTCAAGATTACCCATATAAGCAGAGGAATATTCACATAATTCGCATTTGAACAGCTGACCTTCACCATGTTTGCTGGCTAGGTAGCGTTTAAGACCAATCTTTTCAGCAGAGGAATATTCACATAATTCGCATTTAAACAGCTGACCTTTACCATGTTTGCTGGCTAGGTGGCGTTCAAGATTAATCTTTTGAGCAGAGGAATATTCACATGATTCGCATTTAAACAGCTGACCTTTACCATGTTTGCAGGCAAGGTGCAGTTTGACATTCCATTTTCGAGCCGAAGAAAAGTCACATAATTCGCACTTGAACAGCTGACCTTTTCCATGTTTACTGGCTAGGTGACGTTCAAGATAACACTTTTGAGCAGAGGAATATTCACATAATTCGCATCTGAACAGCTGACCCATTCCATGTTTACTGGCTTGGTGAAGTTCAAGATTACACTTTCGAGCACAAGAATATTCACATAATTCGCATCTGAACAGCTGACCTTCACCATGTTTACAAGCAAGGTGCAGTTTGACATTCCATTTTCGAGCCGAGGAATAGTCACATGATTCACACTTGAACAGGTGACCTTTTCCATTTTTTCTGCCTTGCTGTTGGTCAAGATAATTTTTACGTGCAGAGGAAGAGTCACAGAACTCAGACTTGAACAGTTCTTCTTTCCTATCTTTGCTAGCTTGGTGTGTTCCATGTTTGTTTCTACGAGCAGGGTCATTCAAATTACGTCTGTAAAGCCGACTTTGTACATGTCTGCTTATTTGAAGTCCTATTTTGCGTTTACCAGATAAACACTGTTTCCAGTTTCCTTCATTTGCTGAAGAATATTCGCACACTCCACACTTGTACACCATACTATTTTCTAATGCACCGTTTTTAGGTGTATCAGAACTGGACTCGATGACAAAACGAGAGTCACAGAAATCACACTTGAGCTCTTCCTGGCCATGTTTATTACACCACTGTTCCCCCGTCATTTCCACACCTGTACATTGATAACTCCCAGATAGACCTTCGTGCCGGCTCTCATTATCATGATGCTCCACCACGTGCCGCTTCAAAATACTTATGTACATAGTGGAGTAATCACAGAACCCAGAATCGTAGTAACATCCCAATTTGTGTCTGACACGGAGGTGCAGCTCCATAAGGCCCCTCCTACCAGTGGAGTAATCACAATGTTCACACAGTAAGGGCCGTGACGTGAGTCTGTGAGGAGGTGCGGCCTCAACACCACTGCCGCTACACGACACATTTGATGGTAGCAAGTCAGCGCTCACTTGAGATGTTCCAGCTGGTCCCTGATGAACATCACTTGAGTTGCACGCATCAGAGCTGCCTTCCCTCAACTCTTCCTCTGCTTCTGCGTGCCCTGAACGTGCCTCAGTGCAGTCATCGTCTACTTCTCTCTTGAAAGTAACTGCATGAGAGCCTGAGCTTGAAGTGACCTGTGAGGAAGAACTTTTCCCGATCATTACTGGCCAGGATTCTCAGGAAAAAAAACGCATAATAAGAAAAATTGCAATTAAAATACCTATGTACTTGGTAACTATGTACTTTAGAAGATTATTAGATTATTAGTTAGTTTAAGCCTCCCTATCCGCTACAAAGGCGATCCAAAGAGAGGAAGGAGGAAGGCACCATTTAGTATGGAGTTTAGGGAACGTGGAATCTACGCAGAAAGGGCATAGAAACAGTAAGATGAGAAAGAAGTTTATGAAACAAGATCAAAGTTCAAGAAGAAAGTAGTAGGTGTTGAAAAAACAGGACTGCAGTGAACCGAAAAAAGATGGTCCGTAACAGAACAAAAACCTATGTTATTTCAACAAAAAGGAAGTCTACCTAACCCTTAGCTCGGGCCCTCACATAGTCCCCCTGGGAGCGCAAATGTACTTTAGAAACAAAGTTTTGCTCTTGCACATTGTTCTTATTTTAATTTTAGGCAAATGCGCTCAACTGATCAAAACAAAATATAAGAAAAGTATGTGAAAAATAACACAGGAAGCAAAAAAATAACGATGGCACAAGAGAAATTTTAAAAGTGTATTCTCTTTTCACAATCGGTTAATACTTCAATACAGAGCAAAAGTTTAACTAAGATTCATGCAACATCTTTTACTGTTAACGTTTTTCTCTTTATAACACAAAACTAACTTGATTTTTCTTCTTAAATTTATGAGCAACTTCAATTGTATTAGACATATTGTCTCTGAATAACAGAGTGGCTGAAGTGATTTCTTACACTAGCGAAACAACCAAAAATTATTCACTCGTCGGTCTCACACACAAAGCAAAAAACATGTGTGAAAATAAAAAATCTAGCTCCTTAAGTAATTAATACAGTTTTACGTGTGGCAAGAGTTCCACACAGACATCTTTTCATCAAAAATTTGGCAGCAAATGTTTGAAGAAGTTGAGAAGGCAAAAGAAAACTTCAAAGCATCTTGAAACGATCACTGGCGTAAACCAGTTAAAATGCATTGTGCAAGTCAACTCACTGAAGCACAACGCAATTAAGAAAGAGCTCCATGACACTGGTGATACAAGAGGCATGCTGAAAATAGCTTCGATACTATTAATCAAGGGACCATAGCTTAATCAACATTAGCTGTGGTTGGGGAACGGGAATAAAATGGATCACATTGAGAATTGCAAAACAAGACTCAATACCAGCAGTCAAAGACCCTATCACTCTACGACAGGCACAACAATTTTTGAAAATAAGATATATTGCACTAAATACCAATTAGGGAATCAAATACACAATAAATCTCGATTCAACAGAATTGAAACTCGAGAATAATGGTGTGTAGTGAGACTATTTATCTGGAACCAGAGGGAAACATTGCTCAGCTGCGAATGAAACTGCTTAGCAATGAATTAAGCAAATCTAAATTGAGATGCTTTAAATCATTCATAAATCAGTTAGAATAAAATTAAATCCACTGAATGACAAGTTTTGTCAATTACGTCTGAAATGCTAGAAACAGAGAGATGAGAGCAGCAAAAATGAAATAAATGTCACAATATAGTGGCCAGGAGCAGGTAAAAACAGATTACATTTGAATTAAATTCATATTTTTTTGTAATGATAAAAACTCCACTGAAATCAAACAGAAGCATTCAAGAATAAAGTGAGTAATCAATTGGAAGCATTCAAGAGTAAGGACAGTAACCAATCGGAAGCATTCAAGAGAGTAAACAACCAATTACAAGCACTCAAGAAAAAGTAAGCAACCGATTAGAAGCCCTCAATAGAAAAGTAAGCAACCAATTGCAGCACCTGGGGTTCCCGATGCCAGTCAATGGGCTCGTCCTTTACAGTAACTGCCTCCAGCTCAGTGTCAGGCACTTCACTTTTGATGTAAATTTCATTTAGATGGCTCCCAGAGCTTGGCCCGTCACCTGTGAGTGACACAAGCTCATTGAGAGAAAATGCGAGACAACAAA
Source organism: Platorchestia sp. MABIK (assembly GCA_014220935.1). Taxonomy (NCBI): domain Eukaryota; kingdom Metazoa; phylum Arthropoda; class Malacostraca; order Amphipoda; family Talitridae; genus Platorchestia; species Platorchestia sp. MABIK. Next base: position 9,369 of record JACJUY010015204.1, on the reverse strand, counting down.
TCTAGTAACATCTTATTATGTGTGGAAATTCAAAGATAACTTCATGATTTTGACAATATTAACAATTTTGTTAGTATTTTAATACATAAAAACTGGCACAATCTACAGGTTAGGAAAAGAAATCTAGTAATACTTATAGAAGGCAACAAAATGCAATTCTTTCATCTAAAAAGTTGATACTCCAAATGCTTTGGAGATTGAATGAGCTTAATCATTGTGTAGCCTACACCAGCAAATTTAAATGACAATAAGAAGTGAGAAAAAAAGTCTTCAGAACAAACAGTACTTACAATTCACAATGAACTGGCAAATGCAATAGAAATTTGCATAAAAAAATGTACTTTGCACTTTTCTATATTTCTGAAGGACATCATGTGAGTTTGAAATTAAAAATTGGCATAAACATATTTTAAAATCATTCATGAGACAATTAGAATAGAACAAAATCCAGTGAGTGACATGTTTTCTCAATTTTGACAGCATTTCTCAACCTTGTGGGAGGAAGTTTCACACTGAAGACAAAGACCAAAACTCAACACAATTCCTTATACTACTAAAGTTCTCATCTTTAGCAGAGCAATACCAGAGTTTTTTGAAAGCTTCAAATTAGATTAGATGCAAGTTTAAGGCTACTTATCTGCAACTCAGGTGTTCCAAAGATAGGAAGGAAGAAGGCATCATTTGGTGTGGTGTTGAGGAAATGGGGAATCTATGCACAAGGTGCATAGGAACAGTAAGTTAAGAAAGCAGTTCACGAGACAAGATTAAACTTGACACAGAAAGTAATGAATACTGAAAAGCGAGACAGAAGCAGACTACAAAAGAATGGTTAAAAAAAAAAAACGTATTTTATTTAAAAAAGGCCTACCTTCTTTAGCACAGCACTTTACATATTCCCCTGGGAGTGCTTATTCCCATAGAAACATGAGTTGTATCCCCATGAGGGGTGACGGTTTTCAATTACACATTACACTCATAGCATGGTTCAGCAGATAGAAAGAATATCAGCGAGATAAGGTTTACTGTGAGAGTAATCTATACTATAATAACAGCCACATACGTCACTCTTTCTGTCTGTCCGAAGCCTGCCAAAAGTGCGAGATGACCAAATCTGTGACACAAGCTACATCAACTTCACAATTTTCGCAACTCAATATTTGTGTGTAAAAGAAAGTATTACGACTAAATTTTCTTCATTAGAAAATTTACTTATCCCTACTTTAGAAATGGACGAACACTAAAGAATAAACGCAAAGAGATTAGCTCAACAATTGCTGCGAGCAAGACCGTCTGAAGATCAGAGAGAAGAGCAACGCTGTAGAAATACTGAAAGAAGTCGTGAACTCCATCGTGAATTGTCTCAAGAAGCATGAGGGAGAATTCAACAAGATGCAGCTCAGCATCGTATTGCAAGAGAACAATTGTCTCAAGAAGAAAGAGAGAGAATTCAACAACAAAATACAGTTTACCACAGAAGAGAAGAGCACGTCAGTAAAATAGACGTTGAAATTTCAATACAGCCAGGAGTTGTGATATAGATGGTTTTCTTTAGATATCTGTTATGTTGAAAGCCATAGTTGTGGTCTAATGGAAGTTCGATGTCAGCACTGCAATTCTCTGATGTTTATGGGAGAAAAAACAGGAGGGATGGTAAACACTCCTAATTTCGGAATTCGCTGTAAATCAGGTTTGATAAACATTACAAATATGTCTGAGTTACCTGAAGAGCTCTCTAATCTTTACACTGCTAATACACCAGAGGCCAAATATTTCCGATGCAATATTAGAAGATTCAACAGTGCGATGGCGATGTATTCAATGAAAGTAAATAATGCTACGATTCTACGAGGAATTTCCAATTATAGAATTCATGGAATTGTCTAGACTGTTTGGTGCTCCTCAAAACATTCATGGAACTTCTCCCTCGTGCTTGCAGACATACTTCTACGATCCCAAACAAATGAGATGCAAAGAGAGGAAGGAAGAAAGCACCATTTAGTGTGGAATTAAGGGAACGCAGAATCAATGCAGAAAGGGTATAGAAACAGTAAGATGAGAAAGAAGTTCATGAAACAAGATCAAAGTTGAAGAAGAAAGCAGTAGGTGTGGAAAAACACAGCAGTGAACCGAAAAAAGATGGTCCGTAACAACAAAAACCTATGTTATTTTAACAAAAAGAAAGCCTACCTAACCTTTAGCTCGGGCCCTCACATAGTCCCCCTGGGAGCGCTAATCCCATAGATACAATAGTGGTATCCCCCTGAGGGGCATGAAGAACAGATTAGGCAACAAATTCATCGAATGCCTCTCAACAAAGCCAACCCCATTTTTGATGAAAATATGTTCAGAATAATACATTCTTCAATCATTTCTGCTGGAAACACTTATTTGGAATATTTTTATCAATACAAGAACAAACAGACGCCGGTACCATCCCATCAAACGTATCTATTGCCTTACATGCCAATAAAAAGCCTGATGCTGAACACTCAAGAAGGTATAATCTACCAACTTCAAATGAAGTTGCAATTTTGATACTGGATGGTGTTGATAATGAAACAAATCATTCTGAAAGATCAGTGATTACAAATTTCAGAGAAGTGAATTCTGAGCACCGATTGCGAACTGTGAGTGACTCTCATCGATTGTATGACCCTATGATGTATCCATGTTTTTTCCTTCTGGCACTTACGGTTGGCATCTTAGAATTATGAATGCAACCGGAACCCGTCAAATTTAATTGGTACAATTTTACTTTTATCCCATCACAAAACGAGCACAGTCGGTGAACGTATTGCACTTTGGCCATCGTTTATTCCAACAATATTGTGTCGATCAGTTTGCAAAAGTACAATCATGCCGTCTACGATACATTCACAATAATCAAACAACTTTACGATCTGATCTATACAATGGCTTAGAAGATGCTATACTTGCAGGCGACGCTGATCAAACAGGCCGCAGGGTTATCTTACTAACTTTTTATATGGGAAGTCTGCGATAGATAGTTAAACATTATCAGGATGCTACAGCAATTGTTAGAAAATTTGGCAAACCTATTTTTTCCTGACTTACATGCAATCCAAAATGACCTGAAATTGTTAGTGAACTTTCCAATGGCCAGACAGCTATAGATAGGCCTGATGTAACTGCTAGTGTATAGACTAAAACAGCAGCAATTACTATATGACATAAAATTTGGAGTTCTTGGAAAACTCATCGCTCATGTGAACACGATAAAATTTCAGAAAAGAGGACTGCCTCATTGTCATTATTTGATTATTTTGGAAAATCACCATGATACTTGGCACAAAATTGATAAAGTTGTTTGCGCCTTCCTAATCCTGAAAATACCAACACCACGCATCTATACAATTTGGTTACAAAATACATGACACACAGCCCGTGTGGAAGAGATAACTCAAGTTCACCCTGTGTGATTGTGGCAAGAATTATCCCTAAAACTACAATTCACAGACTTCAGTGGCAAACGATGCTTACTCAAATTGTCATCGTAGAGTCCTGCTGAAGGTAGGTTCATGGCTACTATACAAGTTGAAAACAGCACAATTAATATTTATAACCACTTTTTGTTCTGTACAATGCATGGTTATTGCAAAAATAAGAAGCTCATGCCAATATTGAGTGGTGTGCATCAGTAAAAGCAGTAAAATATCTCTTCAAACACATTTACTGAGGCGTTGATCAGGCTGTTTTTTGGCATAGAGAAGACGATCGTGTGCGCGTTGATTTTTTCAACGCTATGGAACGTGATGAAATAATTCGCTATGAAAATTGCCGCTATATTGGAGCGATGGAGGCATGCTGGAGATTATTCAAATTTCCTATTCAAGAGAGGCAACCTGCAGTTGAATGTTTACTGATACACCTGCCTAATCAACAGCATGTCGTTTATCCTCCAGACCATGCACAAATAGCTTTAGAACAAAATATAGCTTCAAAGTTGACAGCATACTTCCAGATGAATCAAGAAGATCCAATAGCAAAAGATTTCCTTTAGTACGATTTTCCCCAGTACACCACATGAAATAATACAAATAAAACATAGCAAAGAAGAGTCAGACAAGCGGAAAGATGTCCCAGCAGAAATTGGACAAGTGTAAGCAATACACCCGTCAAAAGAATTGTTGTATCTCAGATTGTTATTGCACAACAAAGTAGGAGCAACGAGTTTTAAAAATTTGCTGACAGTCAATGGTATCACTTGTGAAAGTTTTAAGCATAAGATCTACCAACTCGGTGAATCAATTAAGAACATTATTTGCCACTATTCTTCTATTCTGTTCTCTTTCTGAACCACAACGCATACTGAACATGTTTTGTGAAGATCTTTATTATGAAGGATACTTGCAACATGCAAGGCAACAGCATATATTTCAAGAAGAAGCTATTGAAATTTTACATAATAATTTGCTGTTTAACTTGGATAATCACTTGGCACAGTACAATTTCTTTTGGACTTCCTGTTGCTAATCATTTTATATCTTCATGATATAACCGCCCTACCTCTATACTTATAAAGGAATTGCTACGAGGAATACTGAAATGCTTCGTCTGGCCAACGACTTTCATCCCCCCAAAAAGAACCGCTCTAAAAGAAATACTTTTGCAGATAAGCACTTCAAATCAACTCCACAATCTGCCTCTCGTGCTTCTACAACCAGACGATGCCCACCGACGCTACGCCTTACCATCACCACCAGCTTCCCTCTTCACATCACCACGATGCTGCTGAGGGACAAGTCCAATTTATCAGATACCTTTCTCATTCCTCGATCACAACTTACTTCTTGTCTTTAGAATCTTAATCAGCTAGGGTATTATTCATTTCTTTAGATAAAATGCGGGATCCTAATGTTTATCACTATCGTGGGCTTTCCTTGTGAACAATTAACTGCTGTCTTAACACGTCTGTTCGTAACGTGTTTGTTCCCTAAGGTGGAGACGCACCCTCGGCTCAAGCCGGGTGGGCAACGGGCAGTCTTAGGCATGGGTTCGTCAGAGGCAGTCGAGAAGGTTCCCTCAATAACTTAGATATTGAAGAGAAACGGTACAAAATCACATAAGCTTATTGGTGTCTACCCCTGTGGTTCATCGCCTTTGGCGATGATTTGGCGATGAACCCGCTTTGCTTCAAACAATTGCAAAAGTGACAATTGACTGTAAATTAACCGGAGATTCATCTTACTGTAATTAATCGTGAACACTGATTGTAAGGCAACCAGCATCCAATCACATACTTCGTCAATGCCCAACTGGATCCCGCAGATAAGTTAACATATTTACTATGAGTCTAACCAGCTTCTCCCTCAACAGCATTGAGATATACTAGATGTCTGCGTTAATAATGAATCTTTATAATCTTTCATGTCTATAATTTCCTTTGTAAGTTAGGAAGAAACGATGAGGTGATGACGATGATGATGATGATAAAATAATGATTAAATGCACATTAATAATAGCCTTCAGCTCTGACCTCACGCTTACCGAAGAACAGAGATAATTAATTATCTATGATGACCGTTATTAATAATTGATTTACGATAAATATTATTTGCCCATATATCGGGCTGGTGGCAGCGAAATAATAACTAAAATAATACGATTTGGTCGGTCAGATATTATCAATCTAACTTACGATGCTGTGTCATGTTTGAAATAAATCACCAAATAAAGAAAAAACAACAAAGATCCAAAAAAATGGTGCAGCTCAAATTATACTTTATCATGACTAATAATGAGTAGAAAATATACGAATGTGAAGAATAGTAATGTCACGACAAACAAAACAATGCTGGCAGAGCTGAAAGATCCATTACAATGGCGAGCGGTGTGGGATTTTAGAACTATTACAATGATGGCGACTCGGTGGGATAATCAACACCGATGACCATTACACAACAGAAGACGCCTTGCAACCCAACATGAAGAGGAAACTGATCCAAATGCACAAGAATTTTTCACTAATAATATCATTAAACTGAACCTCGAACAAAATATTTTCAAAACCATTCAACATAAATTTGATAGAAATGAAGGTATTGATATTTATTTATAGATGCACCAGGTGGTACTGGAAAAAATTTCTTCTCAATGTATTGTTGTTCAATTTTTGCAAGAATGGACACATTGCTACAGCCTCATCAGGGATTGCTGCAACACTTCTGAAACTTGGACGCACAGCTCACTCCCAATTCAAGTTGCCAATACCAATTAATAGTAATTCAACATGTTTTTAATGTGTTTTTTGCACACATTTAAAATTGTTAAGTATATAACAATCAGACTTAGTAGATTTAGTAAGCTCTGAATTCTGACTCCATCAATCTAAGTTCTGTGGTTCCTGCTGTTCTTCTTAGACTCCTCTTGATTGTGGGTTATCTGCCACCACTTTTAATGTGTGGTTTCCTTTTGATGTCAAGGTTAGGTTGAGGGAAGCAAATAAATTTTCATTTGAATTTTTTGAAAAATGAATAAAAATACTTCCGGACGGATATAAGCTTTTGGGTATTCACAGCATGTTCATAACATTCGAATTAGTGAAGTACCGATACCATTTTATTAACCGATACCCATTTTTTGGCCGATACCGATAGTCCGATACTTGAAAATACCGATACTTTGACCGATACTACTACCGATACCGATACTTTAGTAATTATAATAAAATAAAACCATTATAAGCCCTACATGGGTGCTATAATAAAATTAATAAATAATATATCTAATAATATAACAATGTTGACAATAAAGTTTTTGATTATGAATAATAATACTGCTCTTGCTCTGTTAACAATATTGTTAAAAAAACCAAGTAAAATCCATTCGATAGATAAGTGTTTCTAATCGTATTGCAACGTAATGTAGACTAGCTCTAATAGCAACTGGTTCCAAAAGTGGACCAAAACAATCGAACTATGTTTGGACGAAACTTCAACTAGGTTTGGGCAAAACTTCAACTAGGTTTGGACGAAAGTTCAACTAGGTTTGGACGAAAGTTCAACTAGGTTTGGACGAAACTTCAACTAGGTTTGGACGAAAATTCAACCAGGTTTGGGCGAAACTTCAACTAGGTTTGGACGAAACTCCAACTAGGTTTGGACGAAACTTCAACTAGATTTGGACGAAACTTCAACTAGGTTTGGACAAAACTTTCCCGAGTCGTTGAGTAATCATGAGTCAACAAATAGATGCTAGAAATCAATTGAAAATGACTCAATTTAGTACAATGGTAAAATCGCCCTGTAAAATGCTAGATTTTGCATTTTAATGCTATTTTTCCTGTAAGGTGATTGATTCGTACTTTAATGCTAAGTTGGCAACACTGCAGTCCAGTGTCATAGTTTGATTTGTTTCCCTCACAAAGTATTTCGGTTGCGTCATCTTTCCGCTCTATTCTCGTGTGATACCGTAATTAGCATGTATGAGCAAATAAGTATTCACTGTTTGACAATCTTTATTTACCAACTGAGGTTATTATCCGACTAAATTTAATTATAAATGATATTTTTCCCCATTTACAGGCGTAAAATAGTAATATAATGTAGCATTTAGTCTCAGAAATAGCAGTGTGAATGCAAGCAGTATATGTATGTATGTACTAACACACAATGTGCAGAAGCAAATACGGCTCTTTTCAGTTTGGGGGCCTATCAAATTTTTACGTTTTTTTCGCCAAAGGATGTATTTTGGTGTGAAAAACACAAAAATTAAAACCATTTTGTGGAGAAATTATTTATTAAGCTCATATCAATTATTATTTTCTGAAAAAACTGCCCTTTCTCGATACGTTTTGCCCCGCAAACTCACACAGACAAGAATCTATCATTCGTCGGTGAGTGCTTCCCTGAGGTTTTTTTCATTTTTAGACTATGCCAAACACTCTCAATCATTTGAGTGTATGCAAATGTTGCAGGGGCTACGAAGTTTTACTATGACTAACTGTGAGGTGTTTGAATTTATACCCTTGGTTAGGTTAGGTTCACTTAATGAATAATTTGTCCACAAAATGATTATCATTTTCGTGTTTTTCACACCAAAATACATACTTTGGCGAAAAAGAAACATTTAAATTCGATAGGCCCAAAACCGAAAAGATCCGCAAACACGCAACCAACTATATGATAGTTCGTGAATTTATTAACGGTCTTAAAATAGAAGAAAAATGCAAGATTCGTAATGTACGGAGATTTACATACTAAATTAAAATAAAGTTATTAGCTTCGTATTATTTTACGATTCACAAGCTAAATTCAAATAGAATTTCCAGCTACTTCTTTATTAAATTTAAAAACTTTAAAATGCACCTTCAACTTCATTTAATTGGTATGATTTTGTTATCCTGTCATATACTTTGAGAAATGGATTTTGGGTCAAACTTTATAGGTTTTAGTTGTAAAAGTACAATAATTTTATGTCGCTACTGTGTTTAACTATTCATGGAACATAGCTCTCACTTACTGGCCGTACGTGACTCATCGGGAATTCAAAGTTATAAATAATTCAGTTAGCGGGCCTGATTTAACGCTGTAATTCAACAGTCAACTAACTAACATACTAGGTATAAATAGGCTCGTTATTTGATTATACTTTTATTCTCATGATTTATGACTTTTGTTTTTATGATAAAATACGTATTATGGGAAAGTATCGGTAAAGTATCGGCCGAATTTTGCCAATACCGATACCAGTAAAATGACCGATACTTGACAATACCAATGCATCGGTACATCACTAATTCGAATATACATTTATAGCCGATAAAGTTTTTAGAATTTACCCACAACCCCTTCCTCCCCCTCCCCCCCACACACAGGCCAATTTCTTAAAATTTCAATTTTTAAGCCAATATTGTACATAGAGAAGATTAGTTTTTTTGTTTGATTCACAATGAACATATCTACAAATGTTTGAGACAGTTTTTTACATCGCTTCAGAATTTTTTTTTACAAAATTTAGAATTTTTAAAGCCCAATTTCTTTTTTTTGGCAAAAAACAAATTTTTAATCAACTTATCAAAAAACTACATCGGGTATTTATAGTACTCCCCTTGATCTTTACGATGCAAAAAAGATTTCCTCCATTGGTGAAAAACTGTAGCTGGAATTGCTCCTCAAATTTGATAATGCATCTTCGGCCAGAGCGAACAGCTGCATTTGAAATTCTAGGCATTTCACAGGAAGGACAAGCACAAAACCACTCACTAAGAAAGTCAAGAGACCACTAAACCACTTTAATGAATGAACAGTTGTCTAAAAATGAAGAAAAAACTTTTGGACCCACCAACTAGAGCTAAGCAGAGCCGCAGCTGGTGTCTCTGAGCGCAACTGCGGGGGAGGGGGGGGGGGG
>JACJUY010015200.1:0-16018 GCA_014220935.1 Platorchestia sp. MABIK | reverse complement strand
ATTGCAGGCCGTTACAAAGGCCCCGACACTGTCGGCCCTCAATTTCAAGTTCAAGTTCAAGTTCAAGTACAAGTTGAAGAAATACTCAATTAAAACGTTTTTCCTTCGTAAATATAGATATAAAACTAAATCTATTGCATTGCATTCTTATTGATATTTTTCCAACAGTATTTGCCATCATTTTTGATGGTACAGGTACACTAGTATAATATTAAATGCATTGATGGGACATCATTTTATCCTTAACTTAAAATTTAAGAGCTTAATTATTTCTAAAAAAGGGTAAAGATTTGAATTTTATTACTGTGTGCTCAAAAATGTATTGAATGTAACTAATTACCTTATTTTACAGCTTGTGGTGAGCCAGAATTGCAATTCATTATGGAGGATGTTAATAGCAGACTTTTTGGAGAATGTTTTGAAATAATTGTTGGAACAAATGAAGAATATATTATTGCCTTCAATATCAAATATGCCAAGGTAAGTTATTTCAAATAAAATGAAAATATGACAACTATGGCTATAGATGCATTTTTAAAATTTTTTTGTTAACCTATGAAATTGATTATTTTATTCAGTGCCTGAACCACTAATATATGATCTGTTAGATAAATTTACTCCAAACTTGTCTTGCAATTTTAGTGTATGAGTGAGCTTATGATTCATTATTTAGGGGTAGAATAATTTTATATCCATGAGAGAAATTTCTATAAAAACTGGCTGAAGAGATGATGGATGTTTGTAGCAGATCATATTTTGAATTAATATAGTAAGATTAACGCAAATTGGATTAATTAAGTAAATTTCTTTCTGTCAAAGGTTTGTTAATATTGATAAATTTCTATTATCAGCAGTACTTGCATATGAAAAGAAAAGTTTTATTTTAGCAATTTTATTTTTAGAGAAAATATGGATCATAATAATAAATTTTTTATCAATAATCCAAAGAGTAAATGCATAGAGTAAAATGTGCTCTTTCAAAAGGCTATTTTTCTGAGTGATTTTTCAGTCCCATTTTCTCTATTGTCTATAACTTTTTACTCTGTTATCAACTTAGATTAACAGGAAAATTCCAATGATTTTGGTTTTTGTTTTTCAGGATGGACGATTTACTCTGAACTCAGCATTTGCCAACCACAGCCACTGCAGTGGCATCAGAAAGCTCACAGTCTGTGGTCCACACATCATCTCTGGTGGAGTTGATGAGATGGTCCACGTCTTCAATTTGAAAAAGCGCAACAAGATTGGTGTCATCGGTGAACATGAAGGTTTGTATGCAATTAATTATTGAACGTGGCGGTTTAGATGCATCACTTTTATTATAGAGCTAACTGTTGTGTTCTGATCATGCACACATTTTGGGTGAAACTAATTTGAAATGCATGCCTATAATTGTCACAGTTTTTTTTCATTTTTATGCATGTTTGGAAAATTTTTTCTTCAATCATAGATGAAATTTTTTTAATCAGAACGGGAACACTGTAAATGAAAGAATGAAGGTTTCTTTTGTGATAGTCAGCTTGTCCAAACAAGTTTGAAAATATATGAGAGACTTTTACTTCTGGTGAAGATTTGTTCTTGAATTGACAAAAATCCATGCCTGTTAATTTTATCAAATGATGTTTTCACCATTATTAATCCTTCACTATTGTTAGTTCTTGCATTATCATTTCTTTTTTTAGGAACCATCACAGATTTGCAACAGCACAAGCAGAAGTTTGTCTTTTCTGCATCTGAAGATGGAAAAATTTGCATTTTTCGTGAAGGCAAATGGGAGGTGAGTTGTGTTGTAGGATTTTAAGCATTTCAACAGAAAAAAAGTGGCTCCAATTTCCACTCGCTGTAATTTCCCTGTATTGTCAAGCTCGAAATATGTCACATACTGGTGAACTGACAGAACAAAAGATGAAGCAGGGAATGCGTTGTTAATTTGTTATCCTATTGTAACTGAGCTGTAAGAGATGGGTGCCAATTCATAGATTCAGACGACCATAGTGGTCCATGATCCCAAGATTAGAAATTCCACATTTGAGCAGGATTAGAACTCATAACCCACACTATTACTACATTGCTGTGGTTGCCATTGGTTACTAGTTGGTGTGAATTAGTATTGCTGTGGTCATTAGCATTAGTTACGTGATAGGTTTGGTCATTAGACTAGTGTTATAGTATGAGCTCTACTATAGTCAAGTTTGAGTCAAATTGTTATTGATAGTAGGAGTAAAGAAGAGGGCCTAAACTTTTCCCTTGTGTTACTGAAGACTGTTTTTACACAAGTGTAACCTTGCAATTAGAGGAAACTATTGATTTCAAGTACACTGTGATTTGCTGTTTTCCAGGGAGACGTCAAGCTTCCACTTGTGTGTTCTGTATCTAGCTGCACTCATTTTTTTTGTGTGGATTATTTGGTGCTTGTTTAGAGTTTGAAGTAATGAAATTTGGTTTAGGAAGTTTAGCTCAGTTGTTATGGACTTTATATTGACTGAACTCTGGTTGTAGACCCTACTTGACTTCTTATCTCTTATTGGGCTATCTGTAGCACCTGTTCCCAGTACTCTTGCTATCTACAATTCTAATGTAGTCTACAAAACACGTCATGTCACTCTGTGCCACTGATTGATTTTTCTGCTGAAAATTTGGTGGTATACCCTTGGATGCTTCACTTAGTTCAGCTATCTGGGTATTTCCAGACCAAAGCCACAAGGCTGGTAAACACAGAACAGAATCCCCTGTAACTTCCATTTTGTTTCATTTCATTGTACAGCTTTTGCTCTATTCTATTTTTGTGAATGTAAGCATAGTTTCAATGGCAGCCTTTGTGGAAAACCTTGTACATTGGATGAACCTCTGCTCTGCAAGTTAGCTTGTTTATGTGTTGATACCAGCATCTAATACCAAGTATAGGCTACTTTGTTGAGTGTGCTCAGTTTTCTATGCACCTGACTTCTACGTGTAGTGTGAGAAGAAGCTGATGGGCCACAAAGGCGCCATCAACAGCCTTGCCATCCACCCGTCTGGCAGGCTTGCCATCTCTGTGGGCACTGACCGCACGCTGCACACGTGGGATCTCATCAAAGGCAGAAAAGCTCACGTGTCCCACCTCAGTGACGGTGAGTCAGGGTTTGTGTAAAATTGATTTCATCGACTGCAAGCTTAACTATCTTATTCACTGCAGTAACGACTGGAAGCTTAGTTTAATTTGTAGAATTTAATTGCTCAATTTCAAAAATACTTCTCGAAGAGTTCAACATTTTCATTGCTAGCTTGCCATAAATACATGTTTAATTTTCTGTGTCGACTTGATGCTTATAATTAATATTGTCTTCTGATTTCGAGCATAGCCAAGACGTACTGTAGCTGCTGAGATGCTTGCTGAAGAAATATATGTCATTCTGAGACGGAATGTTTTGAATAAACATCATCCATTTTGTTACAGCAGGCTCCCTTGTGAAGTGGTCTCCCAGTGGTGACCAATACGCAGTGGTTGTGGACAGCAGAGTCGACCTCCACCTTGTACAGTCTGCCAATGTTGGCTACAGCCATGACTTCTTTGTACGAATCAACGACATGGCCTTCCTCAAGGTATCTTGTCAGCTACACTTTTTGGCTTCCATGTTTCTTGCATGGGCCGAGATAAAATATGGTACTCCTTTTATAGGATTAAATTGAGTGGTATATGCTGTATGTAAGTTTGTATTTTTTGCATGAAAAGAAACAAACCATCAGGATGTTTTCAAAAACTTGCTTTGCAAATATAAGTTTATAAAAGTTTTGCTCATGCTGCGCCCATTTCTCAAATTTCAATATTTTTACATGTTTTAATTTTAGGTTGATCTGTTGGGAAATAATTTAAAGTTGTAGGATTTTCAGCATTTCAACAGAAGGTAAAAGTGCCTCCAGTTCCTCTCACTGGAATTTCCCTCTATTGTGAGCTCGAAATATGTCACATACTGGTGAACTGGCTGAATGGAAGATCAAGCATGGATTGCATTGTCATCCTATTGTAACTGAGCTGTAAGAGATGGGTGATAATTTATTGATTCAGACGATCATAGTGGTTCATGAGTGTATCCATACATGCATTAACCTGGGTACTGTTGGTGACAGGAGAACGTGATCTTACTGGCTCTGGAGAACGGGAAGGTGGCTGTGCACGACATAGACGAGGGCTGCACCTTGCAGCAGTGGGAGGCTCACAGCAACAGGGTGCGGGCCATGGACCTCATGCCTGTTGCTGCACACAGCGCCGACGACCACAATAAATTTTACCTCGTCACTGGCTCCTCTGACGGCTGGATCAAAGTCTGGTCTCTGCAGGTATGGTGGCAACTTCTGTGCATTTATTAGTTTGTGGGGAGGAAGATCAAAGTCTGGTCTCTGCAGATATGGTGGCAACTTCTGTGCATTTATTAGTTTGTGGGGGGGAAGATCAAAGTCTGGTCTCTGCAGATATGGTGGCAACTTCTGTGCATTTATTAGTTTGTGGGGAGGAAGATCAAAGTCTGGTCTCTGCAGGTATGGTGACAACTTCAGTACATTTATTAGTTTGTGGGGAGGAAGATCAAAGTCTGGTCTCTGCAGATATGGGGGCAACTTCTGTGGAGGTATTGAACTAAGGGGAGGAAAATCAGAGTAGGTTATTACAGATATGGGGGCAACTTCTGTGGAGGTATTGAACTAAGGGGAGGAAAATCAGAGTAGGTTATTACAGATTTGGGGGCAACTTCTGTGGAGGTATTGAACTAAAGGGGGGAAAATCAGAGTAGGTTATTACAGATATGGGGGCAACTTCTGTGGAGGAAAATCAGAGGAAGTTTCTAAAATTTCTATAGATATGGTGACGTTTTGTGAGCTGTTTTGAGTTTGAGGGGAGGAAAATTAAAGTTTAGTCTCTGTAGTTCAGATGAATATTTTTTACAGCTATTAAACTAGGGCGAAAAAAGTCAGTCTGGTCTAAGCAGATATGCACACAATTGTTTTGAATAAATACGTCTAGCAATGTTGAAGTGCTAGTGACTGATTGAAGGAAAAACTGGCTACCATATGCAAGTTAAAAGAGGGGTGACGGTGTAAAAAAAATTAAAAGTTAATGTGTGGTAGAAGAAATTGGTCAAATGTTCATGGAATGTGAGAATGACACTTTAGAGTTTGCAGTTGAGGTGTCACATTGCTAAATGCAAAATTTTGCGTTGATTAGGAGTTCACGGCTTAGTAGCAAAAGTAAGCGAGCTAAGATGAGTTTATGATGCCGGAGATTGAAGGATTTTTCCCATTGGTGGAGGAATGTTCTCTTCGTTAGCGGATTAGGAACTAATAATGAAGCTCCATCTTTTCCATTTGGGCTGGAGTTGAATGTGAAGGATGACATGCCAAAGGCGTCATCATAAATGTAGTTGAGGCCATAATTTGGTGGCATTTCTTGGTTGCCTACCTGCTCTTGGTCTAACTCGGATTGTCGCTTTTTCCATTCGATTGATATTCTGTGCTCCTACTCGTTCATTAAATTTTGCGTTGCGCTTATGGAATTCTTCAACACTCTGACTGCAACGTGAGCCATGTTTGGTCACTGCGAGAGTTTTACATTATGTTGCTGTCCAACCAGTAGTCACTAACACAATTCCAAAAATGATTTAATAAAAAGTAAATGAAGACATAATCCAGGTAATGTTTGGTACTTTCAACATTGCTGACTACTATTAATTTAAAATTTCAAGTGAATATTGAACTCCAGTTTTACCTGCCGTAGTCAAAGTGTTGATGCGGAGGATTTGGAATTGTGTTGATGTCAGCATTGTATGCTTTCATCAGACACATCAAAACATTAGCAACGAGTCAGTCAGTATCAACTATTCCTTGCCTTTATGAATTTAAATTTTCCCTAAAACGTTTCACGATCCATTTTATGGAAATTTTTTTTCAGCCTATTCCAATTTTATGTATTTATTAACTGAGCAAGCATCTGTTGCATTTCTTTTAGGTCACGCTTTCCGAGGAATTTGAATGCATGTGTTGCCTTTGTAGCGTCTATGCTGGTCAAATAATAATAATAATAATAATGGTAATAATAAAATAGTAGTAATAATTGAATACATGTGGCGTGTTGTTGCAGCAAGACGACCTGAAGGAGCCGGCGGAGTGCGTGAGCGCAAAGAACACCCAGTGCCGGGTCACATGCCTCGCGGTTTACACAGACTCGCACTACAAAGAGGCCATCAAAAGCAGGACTCTGGAGCAGGTGTCTGACAAGGTGAACCGCATGATGATGAGAGGCAAGCGTAGCAGCCTCAAAGGCCGCGGTCGGCCCCCCAAGCGCCCTGCCATACAGGATGACTACGATGAGATCGATGATGAAGAGTTCGAAGCTAAAGTCAAAGTGGAGCAGGTGCCTGTCACCAAGAGGAAAAGGGTGACCATTGCTACCGAGTCCGATGACGAGGTCGACGATGAAAATGATGACATTGATAATCAGGTGGAAGTGTATACTGGATACCAGGCTCTCAAAATGATGGGTTTGGCGAAAGAAGAAAAGGCTTCGGAATCTGGGAGTTCAGTGAGGAAAAGTAGAGGGAAGATCCCTAAAAGGTTTATGGAGTAATGTGCCTATGTATAGCCTAGAGTCCATGGGGTTTTACTTCACGAGCTGACGAAAGCGATGTTTTTTCTCGAATGATTCATCATTTTCACGTTCTAGGTTATTAGTGTGTAGGATGGTGCTTGAGCGTAATGAACTTGCATTGTGTTGTCTGACTGCTCATATTTTCGATGGAGTTGATGAATAAATATCGCCGGCTAATGATCGCCTTTTTCATTCCCATTCATTTTTCATACGGCAGAGTTGCCGTCTGTGCCTCGCTGATATAAATTATGCGAACAACTTGGGTTATTGAATTATAATCTTTCGGTTTATAGGAGAACATGTCTTTATTCTTCAGGGTCTTGGTTGGTGAGACCTTGCTGTGATTATCTTTTTGTGGAGGAACTCAAGAATTGCTCGTTTCGGTTCATCTTTGCCTTCTCATTGACGCTCGTGTTTCTTTCGTGTTCATTTACTGAAGTAGTAACAGCAGACATTCCTCATTATTAACGGTCTCGGTCGACATGCTTCATCCATTGCTTGCACCGTCTCACAGTTCACGTCATGCGTTCGTCACTGTACAAAAAAAGTACGGATGGCAAATGAAAAAATAATACGTAAAAAAGAATGCATCCTGGCCTATTCTTTCCCTTTAAAGTTATCGTTTTTGCATTCATGTAACTTTCAGTCTTTTATCACAACCACCGTCACTCGACTGGCACCGGCGTCAGGTTGTCACCGACATCAAAGTTAGGCATGTACTGCCGCTCGGCAGTGAACTTGAAAAACACGTTGGAAATTAAATTTCACAAAGAACACTATACTAAGGCCATTTTACGGAATACAATTTATTTACTACAAGTGATACAGCAGTAGATTGCTCCTCAAATCTAGTACAAAGGACACATTTGAGGATAGCTACTTCTTGCCCGAATTAGGTCAGCGACTTCTAGGGCATATCATCAACGCTATTTTGAAGTGAACAATTACAGGACTGGACAATACTCTGGGAAGATGTATAGATGAGTGCATCCATTCTACGTTTTAATAAATGAGGTAAGGTCTACAACTCAATATGCAATTTATGTACGTGAAAATGATCCTGTTTAATTAAAAAAATCCAACTGATGGGACCGCAACGTGGAAAAAAAACGTTGAGATGAAGAAAGCGTCGTTCAAACCTTTCGTTGGGTGATTTGGAAGGGGTTTGCAAGTATTGCTTGCTGAGGATAAAATATCTCCAAAAATATTTACATTTTTTCTTTCAATGCCACAATAAACCTCCGAGGCGGCTATTAACCGCCTTCTATAGTCTATATATCAATCAAGTGCATTTACATAAAGAAATCCTAAATATAATTATATTACGAAATTCATAAAATCCAAAAGGTTGTAATACGTTTCACGTATCAACTTTTCGGAAATAAACGAGGTTTTTACTGTTTTTTTTTCTATAGAGGGTGAAGATACCTTCAGTGCCTGTTCATTAAATGCTTTCTTATCTCTTTTGTCTTTTATATCGAATTCCTATAAGTCATTCTTTTGAAGGCAATACAGAAGTTTTTTTCATGGTCTTAGACACAGAACCATTCAAATAAAAGTTTTACTTTCACCGCTAATTCCTGAAATAGCACTTTACCAAGCTTGTATTTCAAATTCCAGGAGCGCACTAATAAGAGCGTTTTAAACAATTCGTTGTCACTGGTATTATATACATTTCTTCAACTTGTTTTTACAGGCGTTATTAAACCTAGATAACGCAACCAAGGGAATGCATTTTTTCATTCTTCTCTCTAAATAATTTTTTTCGACAGGTTCCTCGTGACATTTTCGATGACTCGTTGAAATGCCTTTTGGTTCAGAACTTTACGAGGATTTTTCAGGTAGAATCTTGTTCCAAAAACCCTTTCACTGGTGCAGTGTACATGACTTCCCCATACTTCAGAATGATGAACTTGGATTCTTCGGTATAGAAGGGAGAATCTTTCCTGAAGCTGAACTTCTGGTGTGCAGGGGCAGCCATTTTCAAAGTCGAGGTGTATTAAATGACACAAAGATAGCAACATATTCTATGCATCCGGTATCCTATCAACGGAATAATAAAACCTCCCTTTGTGGAGAGCTGGGAAAACGTTGGTGATGTTAGTTTTTTGTTTAGTTACCAGATTTTGTACTATTCAAAATTGTCACTCATGTTTGGTCACCCAGTACCTTAAGGTAGACAATTTTTGTAACGAAATAGAATAGGTTCCTTGTTTACTTGCATATTTCATTTTTCCAGTTCACTCCTATTCTGCTTTTGAGCACCTATTGCTTTCTTCTTCGACATTTATCTCGTTTCATAAACTTTTTTCTTGATTTGATGTTTTTTTCGCAAAAGATCTAATGTGGGAACCCGCTTTGTGCGAAAGAGTCTTCGTTCTGTGAGCTTCAAACTTAATGGCAGATCGACTATGAGAATTCATCCATAAAAATAGGTAACATGTGCAAGCTGTAAAGTACATGCGCTACCTGCTCTGATGTTAGCTTGTAGTAATCAAGTCTCTTTATAGCTATTCAGAGAGTCTCGGGAGTGTAAGAGTTGTCTTGTTTGTAATTCTGGATGGTCGTTTTAAAACAATCAATAGAGTCCAATCAAGTCCGAACTCCGATTGGGTGCTCATTACCTCTAAGAATGACAGTTCAAAGCTAAAAATCTTCTAGAGAAGTTTGATGCGGTAGCCATGGTTTACGGATGAATAATTTAAAATCCTACTTTGAATTTCTCTGAAGTTTTCTAAGCCACACAAGCCCTTGGTGTAGTGCTGTGACTTAGTTCTGTTCTTTCAGGCCTCTGACACGACAGGTGCGTCGAGAAAAAGTGCTTTGCTCTACCCTCAACTTTACAAGTAAGTACGTTATTCTTTGGGATAATAGTCCAAGAACATCCCAAATTTCATTTGGGCGATGTTTAGTGTGAATGAGAAGATTACATTCATTCCTCTACCCATGCTGTCAAGCGTAACGAGCAGCTTGTGAGCAAATTTGCGCTAATATATCGGTAGAATTGTGAGGAAGTCACATCTTCCCCCATAACGACATTGAGTACAAAAAGAACAGAAAATAACGACGATTGCAGTGATATTTCACAACTGTTGGTCACTAAATGCATCAACTTCAATAAGCGTATCAAATTTATTAAAAACAATGGGACCACGTTCACATGTGACATAAACCCTCTTTCGAAATTAATTATAATCTTGACTTTCGTGATTATTAATTATGAAATAATTTTAATTATTAATTGTAAGCTACTCATATTCTCTCACAATTACTGTAACAGATAGTGAGTTGCTTCATGATTTTTAGATCTAATTCGTCGAACTAAATAAAGGCGGCGGTAAAGAACATGCGCTACTCTCAGGATGACTGACGATATCGATATGGATGATATCAATAAGGAGGTCAAGCCTGGTGCACATTATCTAGCACATTGGTTTTTCGAATGCTTTACCACCAACATCAGGACTCATTGACGGTTACCCCCGGTCAATTGGTTCCCATTCCCTACATCTGGGTACAGTCAAGAATAGCGTTTGAGATCACTCTTTTCCCTTCGAGGAGAGACACCGGGCGGCATTGATGGGACTCGAACTGACAACCTTTCCCATGGAAGAAGCGCTCTCTTATCCATGCGAACACTGTAACCATAGGGATATGAATTGGTATCTACTATCTATACGAATTCTTTCGTTGAATTATCAAAAATGAAAATAAAGTTTTCAATTACCTCCTAAGTACATAGATGTGTGATTAGCACAACTAAAAATTGCCTAGACGGAGAGTTGCTTTAAGAAATATCAATTAATAATATGAACACCTAAAAAAGTAGGCGAATAGATTAGCTTATGGTATATTTTTTAGTGTTACAGGTCGGACATTCATCTGGAGGTGACAAAAACAAACTAAAATCTCTGTTTTAAACGTAGAAAAGGAAGGTTCATGATCGAGACAAAAACGTTTATTTTACTCCCTTCATGTAAAGGAACGAATTTGCACATCATTATGGCATTTTCTGCCAGTAGAATTCTTTTGCCAATACAAGCCAATTTAATTGTATCACAATCTCTATTCAAGCTAACCAACCCAAAATTGAATCAAGTCTCAAAGACAAACCAAGTCAAACCAATTCAACTTCAAGCAAGACCAAGTCTTCCCGACGTCAGCCCAGTCAATCTTAATGCATGCATCTCAGTGCATCTCTGTCGCTCATGGTCCATCCCAGTTCATTCCATTATAAATTATACCATCCCATTTCCTCCTATTCCATCCAATCCCATTCTAGCTATCCCATTTCATCAAGTTTCATTCCAACCCTTCCCATCTCATTCCATTCCATTGTATTTTATTTGTTCATTCGTTCCACCTTTCGACAGTTCATGTTTGTACTTTATTGGAAATAAATATTTTTCTTTTCTTTCTTCTTCTTTTCTTCTCATTCCATTCCATTTCGAACCTATTCCATTCTTTCCTATTTCATTTCTACCCATGATATTCCAACACGTTCCATTCCAACTTATTTCATTCTATTACATGCCATTCTTTTCTGTTCCATTCCATTCTATCTCATTCTATTCCATCTCAATCCATTCCATCCCATCCTTCTTCATCCCATTTCATTATTAAATTTCATTATATTTTAGACCATCCCAATGCATCCCATTCTATTCTATTCTATTCCATCTCAGTTGATTCGATCCCACTTGATCATACTCCATTGATTCCACTTAATACGGTTCTATTCAAATGCATTAGTGTTCAGTAGTACATATAAAACGAGCATATTTGATACTTTCCGATGATTTGGTTTACTCATAAGTTTAAATTTACTTTTCGGATTGCAACAGAATTTTTAGGACGACAATGCTTGCGTCCATGGGGCCAGTAGTATCTGAGATGAATTTTTAATAGTGTGAGAGATCATTTAAAGGTTTTTTAAAACCAACGACCTGGGTCTCTATGGAAATAAACTGCTTTCTCTTCTATCTTTCTTTTCTGATCTTCCACTATAATCCCCAGATCCAAGTTCAGTTGAAAATTTGAGGGGAGAGCCTGAGAAGATCCTGCATGCATGATGGCCCGATCATTTTAATGGTAAATTTTGAGAAGGAGATTACTTCTTTGGGCGAAAACATTACAGCTGCAATAATCCGAAAGATCTAGCATCAATAACGGCTGAAATTTGTGCTGTAATTTGGTATGAAAGTGAGTTGATTGATTATTAATCCCTTTTTCAACTTTTTTTGGTTCTGCAGTGAAATGGGCCTTTGCTGTTTGATATTTATTTTATTCGTTTTGCTTGCAATTTCCTGGTCTAATTCTTTTGGCCTTCAAATTCATTGGATCTATTTAACTTCACATGTATTACCGTGCTGTATTTGTGACTTTAAAAATGCTTAGAAAAGGAATCGACAGACGTTAGAAAACATTTTGACGCTTTTTCTCAGCATGAAGTGCATGGCTGCGGTGAAATTCGTCCTGGAGTTACTGGGCTTGGTGGCTCTACTCCGTGAAGTGGAGAGTGAAGTTACCATCAGCCTGTGGAGGCGTACTCAAGTCTCGACTACATGGCTGGACGCCACTCAGCTGGTCATGAAGCACTTTAATAAAAAGAATCTCTTCTCCATTTCGCTAAAGATTGGACCCATCAAACTGTGCACAACGTTCGACTGGTGCCGCACGGCCTGCGTCGTCGACGGCGAGAACCAGGTTTTACTTAGCCTTTTGTCCGTTCCGTTCAACCTAGATCCTACAGGAGCTCCGTATCTTTTATGCTACACTCGAAGGGAACCTAACTATGTGAGAAGCCAAGCAGCACTCGCAGCATCAGGATCACCTCTAGGCGCTTATACGCTGCGTACTGTGGACAATTTGATAGATGGGCTCTACGATTACACCTTGAACAGCTGCTTTTTTGCAAAGAAGGTCCCTGTTGGGCCCTTTCTGGCGATCGACTTGAAGGGAGTCATGACAGTGCGAAAAGTTACTCTCACGGCACAGCCAAACTCTGAGGCGTCGAGATATTTTGGCAATTTCGAGGTGAGGGTTGGGGCTACACCTGCGAGCGGGGATTTTTCAAGTTACCAACTGCTCGGTTCTCTCCCCACCATGGCGCCGAGCGCCGATTTTGAGTACAGCGCTGAGAATGCGACTGGCATCAGCGGCAAGTTCGTCTCCGTCCAAGCGCAGTACACCGACGATGGTATGCAAGTGTGCCATGTCGAAATTTTTACGTGAAATGTCGCAGAGCATACAACAATAGACACTATTTTTGAAAACTCGAAGCAAACGCACCTTATTATTCAAAGTTCTTGGTTGGATTTGTTGTATATGAGGAATATACGAGGCGCATCGAGAAAGTACGTTT
Organism: Platorchestia sp. MABIK; assembly: GCA_014220935.1. NCBI lineage: Eukaryota > Metazoa > Arthropoda > Malacostraca > Amphipoda > Talitridae > Platorchestia > Platorchestia sp. MABIK. The sequence continues at coordinate 3,038 of JACJUY010015200.1, read as the reverse complement.
CCCAAACCCGTCAATGCAAAAACAAACAATTTCATTGGGAAACTTTATTGTAACAGATACAATTAATGCTCTATTATTTTTCCCACATAATCATTTCCAGAATTTAGATTTTTGAAATTACGCAGAAGAAACAATTGTATCCATGTGTCGTAGAAGTCTGTTGAGTAGGATACGTAGCAGTGTTGTGACAACCATCTGCTGCTCAGCGTAACAGAAGCTTGCGCAATTTTGATCTGCTGAGGATGGCTCCTGAATAAATCGTTCTTGATTTCTGTAATCGTGAAACGGCAGTTTTCCACCATACGCTGCCTCATTTATTCCACAAAATCGTCCTCGTAGCGGAATGTAGCATTCGATCCATACAATGATAATTTCGCCCACCGTCTGAGCATTCATGGTGCTCTGTCCACATACTTGACCCAGAGCAGAATGAATTTCGATGAGTATCATGTTGTTTAGTTGAAATTATTATCTTTCACCAATTCGTGCAAGCAGTGGGACAAGAAATTAGAGTCGCCATATTCATCTCCTATACTTGTGATACTGTCAAAATCAGGCATCCCTACCAGACACCAACGATTGCCTGTATTATTTTTTCCTATACACGCGGTAGTCAGTCTTAAGAGCACGGTTCGGGTCAACTTAAGGATAATGGTAGGTTTTCGGTTTATAAACTCATCTTATAGAGAATTTCCTTGTGCATCCAACGATATAATTGGCTCTCAAGTACGTCCATTGGTTCGTCTCCTAAACGGGGTAGAAGACGCGCACAAGCGTGGCCTTGGCGCGCCAATAGATGGGTGACCTCCCCCTTTTCAACAAGTTATTACGAGTCAGTTTTTAGTGTTCCTCTACGGGAATAGCAAGAGAGTTCATTCATGGCGTTGCTTGAAATGCTTTCGTATTCAAACGAAACATTCTTTTACTCATTGATAAATTATGATAGTGTAACTGAGTGTTTGTTTTGAGTCTGGCTGCTGAGTCATTGGCTAATTAGCTTGCTGTCTAAACATATAATCGCCTCCCGGGATTTTGTAGCTACAGAAATGACAGATGCATCAATCGAAAGGACTCAAAAAGAGCTACAAAGCAAAAGAGTTCATTTAAAAAAAGTTGGTTTGCACTGAAACAAAATATTTCTAAAACCAAACGCTGTTCTGAAACTTGCATTTATTGAAATTTAATATGGATCCTTCCCCACAGTTTTGAAGGTGCAGGAATTGCTGATTTATCAATCGATAGAACTCAAATAGAGCTACAAAAGCAGTGCAGTTTATTTAAAAGAAAACTCAGTTCAAATATTAGGAAAGAAAGAAAAAACAATTTTATAAGAATGGCTCTCCTGAAAACACACCTTTTTGGCCTTTGAAGTGATTCTTCTCCCACAGTTTTGAAGGTAAAGGGATGGTAAACATATCAATCAACAGCGGTTGACGAGATCTAGAGATCTGGTGCAAATTTTTTAAAATTTCAATTCATGTTGAAAATTATAAGCAAAATCATTCGAAAAAGTGAAAAAAACGGTCGTTTTTTTGTGAAAAAATTCTTAGAAATAAAAGAAATCAAATTGTCGAAACACTTTTGCACCGGATCTCTGGAAAAGACAATTAGCTATAAATAAAACATTTTTTCAGTTCTGTGAGTTCAAAATTGTAGGAGAAGAATCATTTTCCGCAACACCTATTTTTTCATGTTTGAAAAAAATCACATTTTTGAAAAATTTTTAGAAAAAGACACATTAGTAAAAACATAGTCCTAACATTTTACACCTATGGTAAATATCTCAAAAAAATCCATCAAGAACTTGCAGACGTTTTTTTACCCCGAACCGTCCCCTTAATATAATTATGGTCAGTTATCTTGGAGCTGCGAGGGAAGTTTACATCCTAGATGCGCCTCGTATGTAGAGGGAAAAGGTATATGCTTATGTTACATTAAAGATGTGCTCACATCCATATATAGTATATAAATACTAGCGTGCACGAGCTGTTCTATATAACGACTTCCGAAAATGCTCGATAGAGGTAGAGTATCATTCAAGCAAATTAGTCATTGAAATGGAGAAATTACTAAAATTATTCAAACTTATGTTCTTTCGCCGCAATACCTATAGCAATGATTTGAGAATTTGTAAACAATTGAATTATATTTAACAATCATTTATTTTTTGCTAGATGTCTTTACCTATTTGGAAATGCTGTTTGTTATCACTGACTTTAGTATTATAACACATTCTGTAGCGAGGATATTGTGACGTTTCTTACGCTACAGAAGTAAAGCTATAGATACAAACGCACAACGGCTAGCATTGGTAGTAAAAACCTTAATTTTACCTTGTTTCGTCGAATGAATTATGCCGTACATTTAAAATGTGATTTGACAGCCTAAACGACTGAACTTACTAGCGCGTATCTCGAATAATTTGGTTAGATTTATGGCTCGCCTCAATGAGCTAGCAGTCACCACGGAGGTTGAACATCATAAATATTTTGGACTCATGGAAGAAAATCGCTTCATGGGAGTTAGGAACATGAAATGCCGGGTAGGAATACCATTGGATAGAGTGATGATACCGAACGAGTCGAAACTAATCTTTCGTAATTACCAATGTCACGATGTGGTCATGCGTTATTATCACGGCCACGATGTGGTCATGCGTTACCATCACGGCCACGATGTGGTCATGCATTACTATCACGGCCACGATGTGGTCATGCATTACTATCACGGCCACGATGTGGTCGTGCGTTACTATCACGGCCACGATGTGGTCATGCGTTACTATCACGGCCACGATGTGGTCGTGCGTTACCATCACGCCACGATGTGGTCATGCGTTACTATCACGCTACGATGTGGTCATACGAGTGATGTCCGTCACCGTCACAATGCCGGAGTACGCTCTGAGTTGGACAAAAATAATCGGAGCAATGAGGCTGACCCAGTAAGGTGTACCGTTGCATTTTTCATTTACTCAATAATTTAAAGATTACGATATTTATGAATGCCACGCCATGCATTGAAATGTAGGCAGTTCA
>JACJUY010015199.1:0-16018 GCA_014220935.1 Platorchestia sp. MABIK | reverse complement strand
AGCCATCCATCCATCCATCCAGCCATGCATCCACTCATCCATCCATCCATGCATCCGTCCATCCATGCATCCCTTCATCCATCCGTCCATCCCTTCATCCATCCGTCCATCCATGCATCCATCCATCCATCCGTCCATCCAGCCATCCATCCATCCAGCCATTCATCCATCCAGCCATCCACCCAGCCATTCATCCACCCAGCCATCCACCCAGCCATCCACCCTTCCATTCATGCATCCATTCATGCATCCATTCATGCATCCATTCATGCATCCACTCATGCATCCACTCATGCATCCACTCATGCATCCACTCATGCATCCACTCATGCATCCACTCATGCATCCACTCATGCATCCACTCATGCATCCATTCATGCATCCACTCATGCATCCATTCATGCATTCATTCATGCATCCACTCATGCATCCATTCATGCATCCACTCATGCATCCATTCATGCATCCATTCATGCATCCACTCATGCATCCATTCATGCATCCACTCATGCATCCACTCATGCATCCATTCATGCGTCCACTCATGCATCCATGCATCCATCCATGCATCCATCCATGCATCCATTCAAGCATCCATTCAAGCATCCATCCATGCATCCATCCATGCATCCATCCATGCATCCATTCATCCATCCATGCATCCATCCATGCATCCATCCATGCATCCATCCATGCATCCATTCATCCATCCATGCATCCATCCATGCATCCATCCATGCATCCATGCGACCATGCATGCATGCATGCATTCATCCATGCATGCATTCATCCATGCATGCATTCATCCATGCATGCATGCATCCATTCATTCATCCATGCATTCATTCATCCATGCATTCATTCATCCATGCATTCATTCATCCATGCATTCATTCATCCATGCATTCATTCATTCATTCATTCATCCATGCATCCATGCAATTTTCCATCCGTCCACGCATTCATCCGCCCATGCGTACATCCGCCCATGCATTTATGCATACATACATCTTTCCATTCATGCATACATACATCTTTCCATTCATGCATTAATCCATCTTTCCATTCATGCATTAATCCATCTTTCCATTCATGCATTAATCCATCTTTCCATTCATGCATTAATCCATCTTTCCATTCATGCATTAATCCATCTTTTCATTCATGCATTAATCCATCTTTTCATTCATGCATTAATCCATCTTTTCATTCATGCATTAATCCATCTTTCCATTCATGCATTAATCCATCTTTCCATCCATGCACCCATGCATTTATACATACATCTTTTCATCCATGCACCCATGCATTTATACATCCATCTATCCATCCATCCATCCATGCATCCATGCATCCATCTATCCATCCAACTATACATCCATCCATCCATGCATCCATCTATCCATCCATGCATCCATCTATCCATCCATGCATCCATCTATCCATCCAACTATACATCCATCCATCCATGCATCCATCTATCCATCCATGCATCCATCTATCCATCCAACTATACATCCATCCGTCCATGCATCCATCTATCCATCCAACTATACATCCATCCATCCATCCATGCAACCATGCATGCATGCCTGCGTTCATCCATGCATGCATGCGTTCATACATGCATGCATGCGTTCATCCATGCATGCATTCATCCATTCATCCATGCATGCATTCATCCATTCGTCCATGCATGCATGCGTTCATCCATGCATGCATGCGTTCATCCATCCTTCCATGCATCCATCCATGCATCCATCCATGCATCCATCCATGCATCCATCCATGCATCCATCCATGCATCCATCCATGCATCCATCCATGCATCCATCCATGCATCCATCCATGCATCCATCCATGCATCCATCCATGCATTCATGTATGCATTTATCCATGCATTTATCCATACATGCATTCATTTATCCATGCATTTATTTATCCATGCATGCATGCATTTATCCATGCATTCATCCATGCATGCATTCATCCATGCATGCATTCATCCATGCATGCATTTATCCATGCATGCATTTATCCATGCATTCATCCATTCATGCATTTATCCATGCATTCATCCATTCATGCATTTATCCATGCATTCATCCATGCATGCATTCATCCGTGTATTCATCCATGCATGCATTCATCCGTGTATTCATCCATGCATGCATTCATCCGTGTATTCATCCATTCATGCATTTATCCATACATGCATTTATCCATACATGCATTTATCCATGCATTTATCCATGCATTTATCCATGCATTTATCCATGCATTTATCCATGCACTCATCCATTCATGCATTTATCCATGCATTTATCCATGCATTCGTCCATGCATGCATTTATCCATGCATTCATCCATGCATGCATTTATCCGTGCATTCATCCATGCATGCATTTATCCGTGCATTCATCCATGCATGCATTTATCCGTGCATTCATCCATGCATGCATTCATCCATACATGCATTTATCCATGCATTTATCCATGCATTTATCCATGCATGCATTTATCCATGCATGCATTTATCCGTACATGCATTCATCCATACATGCATTCATCCATACATGCATTCATCCATACATGCATTCATCCATACATGCATTCATCCATACATGCATTCATCCATACATGCATTCATCCATCCATGCATTCATCCATCCATGCATTCATCCATCCATGCATTCATCCATCCATGCATTTATCCATCCATGCATTTATCCATCCATGCATTTATCCATCCATGCATTTATCCATCCATGCATTCATCCATGCATTCATACATGCATTCATCCATGCATTCATCCATGCATTCACACATGCATTCATCCATGCATTCATACATGCATTCATCCATACATGCACACTTGCACACAGGCTCACGTGCTGGCCGGTATGCTAGTGGAATTAAACAAAATGAAAAGAATATTCGTGATCGACGATTATCTTTATAGAATATCGTGAGAAAACAACGGGAAATGAGGATGGTATACAGAACATTTTTTGTTCATCTTTTGGACCATAATTATATCAACGATTGCACTAGAGCCGTAGTTGTTTGATTGTTGACAAAATAGCACTACTCGTATGAGGAAGTGCCGAAATGTGAGTAACGTGCGACTGTATCCACGACGCTGAAAAAAGGTTAATGCAAAAATTTCAACTAAACACGACGTCTGCTAGTACGCTATCACTCGGAGAACCTTTGCGCGGATGTGGCAAGCTCATGTCGAAATAAGTGATCCCAAAAAGACGTAAATTCATTTCAATACATTATGGTTTCCAGGTGCACTGTGATGAAGTTCAGAGTCTTCGTAATTAGCAACAACTTGCCAATTTATATATGTTGCATTATTGTTTATCATCAAGTTGGGTCATAAATTTCTAGCTGAAGTACACATTGAGCCGCAACGTAAAATGAAATATTACACAAACCAATCATCGCAGCGACAACACATTGAGTGAAATCCTAAACAACTAACTATAAAATGTTTTAGTGCATTGAATTCTAACTTTTAAAAAGAGTTCAGAATTTCAAGAAAATCCAGAAACAAACGCATTTTAAAAAAAAAATCACAGAATCGTTCGGCTGGAGTATGATCTCAAGATGACTGCAGTTAAAAAGATGGCACATATTCTATGCTTGTTTTATTTTTCCGAACTTTAATGAGGGTCGTAAAAAGTATAGTAATAATAAAATAATATCGACGAGTGATGAGAAATTCGTCATTAAAGCACGGAGGCGAGTCCTTTACTGCGCCAGGGGCAGAAATTTCCCCGAAAATCAATTACCTAAAATCAAATGTTCGACTGCAACTATGGTTTAATTTTGAACACATCGTTCTCTGGATATAAAGGAAGGTTAATCAGCCAATATTTGAATACGTAGTTCGGCTAGATGGGCCCAGAAACAATACTTCAAAGTAGAGACATCGACAATTCATTTTTCAATAAGCTTGGTTCTTCGCACACAGGCTTTACAATGTTTGGCAGAAACACCTGCTTATGTGTCGGAAATTCTAAATAGATACGTATGACTGTTTCAACTAACTAAGCCAATTTTATCGCTTCCAATCCCTACTCTGGTTTATCTTGATTGAAGCACAAACAATAGATAGCATGGAAGAACTTTGAATAACTATACAATATGTGAGTTGTTTTATTTCCAGAGGGCATAAAGGAAGGATCTTTAGTCTGATTTCTAAAAATGGAAACTGAAATAATTATTAAAATTGTCGAAAAATTTCTATAATAAACAATTTTCATTATTCAGTTTTCGTCATTCACCTGTCAAAGTGTCTCTCAATTGGACAAGGGGGAACTGATCAAAATAAATCAAATAACTGCAGTCAGTCAGTATAGTTTTATTTTTATTCTAACGTCCTGCATGAAGGACATTGGGTCGTTAGGACATGCCGAATGGAGTTCAGAGTGGTACGAAAACACTTCTTTCAGCTAAAACCACGGTAAATACAGTTGAAATACGTACGTTTTTGGTATGGACTGCACATTTACCCACCAAAAATTTGGAAAAAAATGAAAATATATTCATAAATTGGTATGATTTCGTATGAGAAGGAAAATTGTAGATATTTATCATAAATACTTATTGAGAAAAAGACCATCAAAATGGAACAAAACAATATCTAAATCAGGTGAAATCTAATGGGCCGTGTCTAGAGCCTGTCTCAATTGTCATTTACAAGTGAATTTTTTTCTAGTACAATTCTCCATTGTGTTTCTGCTGACGTATTGCACATAGTTCTATATGTGTCATGATAAATTCATTTATAAACTTTATAATAGGCTGAACTAGTTCCATTGTCATAGAAGCATCTTCAAAATCGCATCAGCATCTGTTTCTTTAGCAAAAACTTCTGCAATGCGGCTTGGGTGGATCCATTAATTACATAAAAAATTTGTCGTTACGACCCAATGTCCTACATGAAGGACATTAGAAAATTTACTCTACAACTCTACAAACCAAGTTATTTGGTCGGAAAGTATTTTCAAAGGAATGTTGAATGGTTTTTGTACGTGCATGAATTGTTGTGGCACTCTATGTTCGCTATTAGCAAAGAAATTAACACAAATATACGAAGTGTATGATCACCCGCAGGGATTTCACGCTCCACCAAACTAAGAAGCACGTGACAGTTGAGTGAGCAAAATGTTATGACACACTACACTCATTTACCAAAGCATGATGTCTCTTCTCTTCACTAACATGCATTACTGTTTGAAAGGGCTCACCTGAACGAAAATAAATGGGATTTTTCTAATGTCCTTCAGGAAGGACGGTGGGTCATAGAGGGTTAACGTAATAAAAAACAATTTTCAACAAAAAGAAGGCCTACCTAATTTTCAGCTCGAGTCCTCACACATTTTCCTCCTGGGAGTGCTAATTCCCATAGATACAATAGTTGTATCCTCCTGAGGGGTTAACTGCATTCATTTAGGAAACAATATACTCTACTATTCAGGAAGTCACAATATCATGCTCTCCTTTCTAGAAATAACAATAATTGAATAAACAACGGGAAAACAGAATGCTTTGAAGTGAAACCAGGTTAAATTCGTTTCTCCGAGCTTCCTCAGCGAACAGTATTTTGCCGTTTCTTCTCAGTTTGAAAACACGCAGTTTTAAAACCATCAAAGTAACAGAATATTTACTTTTACTAGCCATGTAATTGAACGAAACAGAGCTCACATATTTTCTTTAAAAGGAACGCCACTGTTGTAAACAAGTTCACGATGGAATTATAAATAATTTGGTTTTGAGTTTGAAATTGGTTGTTTTTCTGCCGCCGTAAGCAAATATATGAAGCCGTGACACATTGATTAAACAGGTAATGAAATTACCATACATCATCTATCTGCATTTATTAGTGACATACCCAGGCGAAACTGTGTACTCATTTATCTTGGCTATTGTCTCTAATAACCCCAACAGGGGAAAAATTATTCAGATCTAAAGGTGAGCCTGATTATTTAATTATGGCAATATGTGCAGTTCAATCACAGTCCCTGCACAACTGATGTAATCATCAAGATAGAATTGAGTGGGTCACACTCCGATTTACGCTGCCAGGCGCCGAGTTATTATTGCATAACCCTGCAACCGAGGTGGCTGGGCGTCTTCAGTCAACGAGATGATGAGGGAAATTTACCGTAAAATGTGAAAATGAAAAACAGTAACACACAAGTTGTCGGTTGTTTGGTAAGACAGCTTTTACGATTAGTGCGGAAAAGACAAAGAGAAAAACTTGAAAATTCAACCTTATTTCTGACCTCTAATTTACCCGCTCATGGCGACTTTATATAGGCATTGCCGACACGACAATCACTTCAGACAACCTCAAGATTCTCGCACGTGAACACCGAGTCCTGAAGATACATCGAAGAACGATCTATCTCACTCAACACACCTCTTTGAAAGAAGTGATAATTCGACGGTTTATATCTTATGAGTAAATCAGTAAATCAAATATAGCTTTCGTGCAATCAGCATTACTTAACATCCGAGATTTCAACGAGAGCCCTGTTTTAATGAGCAATCATTTCTAAAGACATTGGTTTATCACTACTTTAATATCGTCCAGAAGCCCGTATAAGTTAACGATATCCGTCTGCTATTTTACAAAAAGCTACTTCCCCATCAAAATAGAAGTTTTGATTTTTTACGTCGAAAACACTAAAACGAGTACACGGCTTACGAACAGTAATTCAGGAAGAAAGTTAATCAAACAAGATAAAAAATGCAGTAATTAACATGCCTGAGAGATATAAGACAGTTGTAAAATGCAAAAAAGAAGCTCCTTATGAGAATAAAAAATGTACTTAACTTCAATAAAAAAAGCCTACCTAACTTTCAGCTCAGGACCTCACAGTTCCCCCTGTGAGCACTAATTCCCATAAATACAATAGTTGTATCCTCCTGAGGGGAGCTCAAATCAGGATAGTTGCTTAGTAAGTAGTCAACAGATGTCCGTAGACATTTGTTTGAATTTTCTTACCATTTTGAATTATTTAAATTGTGGAAGCGTGCATCAGGAAATGTTTAACAGAGTGCGCTCTGTGACAAAAAGGATAATCATCAGGCTTTTTAGATCATTGATCGTTGCAGATAAATCCTTTCTATGATTATATTCAATGATGCGCGACGACAAGCAATACTGACACGGCTCTCTATTAGAAAATAAAAAAGTAAATCGAGTAACATATTTTCATAGTTCTTTGAAAAACCAAAGCGAAAACAAGTATTATACGAACAACTCTCGTTGAGAATTTAGAATATGCACTGTCCATAAGAAATGCTGCGTAAAAGTGATTTAAAATGGCCTTTGAAATAAATTCGTTCACTGAAATATTTCGAAATGCTAAATTCAACTATGAAATGCATTAAAACTATAAAATTCAACATTAAATTCCAAGAAAGTAGTGAAGTTGAATTTCGGCAACAAAAATATTAAGGTTTTTGTGCATGGTTCTCAAGAATCGTAAAACCAAATGTTTCCAGGAATATTTTTAACGAGCGAATTCCATTTCTATCTGTTGTGAATTATTTTTGTTCAGAAAGGTAACATCCACCAACTTCAAGCATGCTAAGGTGGCAAAAGCATGTTTAAAAAGCTGATTATTTGGATCCCCAGAAAGCCAGTTATAAATGACGTCTTTTTTACCATTCTTGAACGATTTTTCAGAACGGGGAAGCAAAAATTTAATTTCCAGTTTACCTCAAGAGCACTACGCTGATTTTTAAAAATCTATATGCTAAATAACCCATAAAATTTATTCTACTATTTACGTGTGCATGTCTGGAGCTAGTTTTCACAACTCTAAAGCGCCGGCAGAGTGACTTTGAAAATGAATCACAATTTTACGCGAAAGAAACCAAATATTTACCACAAGAACTAGGTAAAATAGTGATATATTCAGTTACTTGGCAAATACAATAAGCAGAAAGTTTAGTGCGCCGAGAATACACAGCGTCTGTAAGCGCCAGTCAGTTCTTGAGCGTTCTCTCAGCATCGGATATTGTACTGCGACCGAGACTAAAATTCAAACTCGGCTCGCAGAAGCAGAGAAAGAATTTATGTTCACCGCTACAAATGCGACGTGTCCGTACACGCATCAGGGCCTCGCGTCCTGCCTCAGAAATCAATTGGCACAGCGTCGTAAAGCGCTCACCGCGCGTCGTAAGCTTTAGTGAGGCTGTAAAGAGAGACGAGCCCGCACCACAGCTGGTAGATAAGCAACGTGCCCCCGATTGGACGCAACCGAACTTTGCCGCTCCCGCGATGGACGGATAAAAATCGCAACCCAGATTCAGGCCAGGCGTATTGGATCGGTCGTACGGCTTGTCTCTGACGTTCCAACAACCCACGCGTCATTTGAGGGATGCGAGCTCGTACGCTGATTGTTGAATGAGGCACAAAACGATGTTGCGACGGTACCGAGTTTGCGGAGGCAATGCCCTTTAAGCGGATTGTGTAATGGAACACGGGATGAAGCTTTGCCATCGAGGCGTGTAGACGCACGGATACTGTAGGAACATCAAATATCAGCACGAACAAACTGCAACTCGGCCTGAAACATGTCATCGAAAAGGTTACAAAATTAAGAAAGCAACAAATATATCCATTTATCCCTTAATATAATTCATGCTTACGTTTACTTGAGAAAATTGGATCAATATTTAGCACATAACTTTAAGGCACAGTAGTTGTTTGAAGAAATCAGCCCTTCACAAACTTGCATCTGACCCATCATTACTGAGCTCATGGAAGCAAGTTTTGGGAAAGAAAGCTAAGCGTTAATTAGAATTCAAATTAACATGAGACTCATTCGTTTCAGTTATGCGTTTCAAGTCCAATACGGTCAATTATACTATTTGGTTTATCAAGTCCTGAAGAATTTTTAACAAATGAAATAAGTAAAATTTCTAATGAGAAGGCTGTTTCTACTGGTTATATAAGTTTTCGAGCATAATTGTTTGGCTGAAAATTAAAAAATTACACACAGTTGTTGCTCGCTAGGTTGGTTGGTCCGTCTCTCTGTTCAAAGATGCTTAATGACCCTCTATGTGTTACTAATCCTACTGGTGCTTAAGTACAAGAATATTTGAATTGCAGGTACTATCAGGATGGATATTTTTGTTTGTCATCCACATCTGAAAGATTTTTTAATGAAAGTATTGAATCCCGTCATTTTCAACGGGCCGTGTACACTAGTATTTTACGAATAGTTTTTTAAAGAAGATAAAGAAGGAAGTTCGTGGCAACATAAATTTTTACTTTACATCGGTACAATGATGTCTCTTGTCGAACTATCGGCAAAATCCAGCAGCGAGAGATACAGCAGCAGTGAGTGACTTTACTGTAATTTAACACGATCATGAAAGAAAACAAATTTAAGAGTACTTCACTTTAGCCCACCCTTCCTTCTCTAACTCAAGAATGAGTAGAGGAGTCGTGGTAGCTTCGCAGACGAGTTAACAAAGTTCGATCCCATCTCATTTAGAGTTTATAAACTAAGTATTGAGGCGTTAAATTAGGCCCGAATAAAGTATAAAAAAAAATAATGGTTTTTTCATAATATTTCAACATTTCTCTACAGGCATTTTATATCAAAGAACCATTTATTCGCGGTAAAGTAATGCACTCACGCTATTATTATTGAAACAATCCAATAGTTTAAATACTTTCGTGGCCTGAAGATTATCGTAACGAGAGAAAGAAATATCTCAACGAGAAAAAAACTCGGAGAGTTTACGAGACACACAAAAAGGTACCGAAAGCAATCGAATAAAAGATAACTTGCAAGAAACGACAGCATCCCTCAAAACAAAGGAAGGGAATTAGCGACAAAAAAACTAGTGTCAACTAGCGCTCACCTCCTCTCATTTGCCAAAAAAGGCACAGAAACTTCCCACAAGATGTCCGCAGAGCGGTGTCAAATGACCAGTGTCGCTCAACAACATTGCATCAAAGAACACCTCTTGTTGAAACTCCAACGAAAAGAATGAAAAATACTTGCGCATGTATGAAAAATGTGATTGTAAATGTAAGTTAAACAGAAGATTAGCTTATTTGAATGAATTGTACTATATTTTTATTATAAATAAAAATTCTGGTCATTGTTTTCCGATAATGCATAATAGCCCACCGTCAAGCAGAAAAGTATGAGTAGACGTAGAAAATGCAATGGAAAAGAAAAGCTTTTGAATGCATTCATAAATAGGCGTTTACCCAACATAGTTCCACTTGCCAAGGTATGATAAACACCGGCAACAAAAATAAATTATAAAACTCGGAAGGATTAAGTGCGAATGGTAAGATGTCCATTGGTGTTTTGGGCTAAATCCTGCAATTAGAAGTAATTAGAGGTACAGAAGCGCCGCTTCCATCCCACCCGAGGTCAGAGCCAAAGTCGTAGTCGGACTAATCAAGCCAATTAAGAAAGAAGTCCGACCTAATTTTGAAAAAATGTTGTTGACGGAAATGCGCTGCAGAGCTGTGCTCAGATGTTCTCGCAGACCAAGCATCTCGATGCAAAAGGTAATTAGTTGTTCCGAATGGCATTTGAAATTCAAATTTAACATCGGCTGTTACACGCATGATTTTGAATTTACATGGGTTCGAAATAGGGAAAATTTAGGTTTAAATTCAATAAGAGTAACCCTCGGGTATTGCAAGAGAGTATATTATCAGTAAATAAGTCAACCGATAAGTATAAGTCTTACAACCCTGTTAACAATATTTCTCATTTATGAATAATAATAACAAAACAAGATAATAACTAGGCAATACTAAATATTGTGTTCTCTTATTGTGTTATTCTGTCGTAACTCGTTTAATAATTGAAATCAGCTGTAAACAATTACTGGTAAATTTACTCAACTGTAATCTAAAGCGAAATTTGTCATTTCCCTGCAATATTAATAGAATAGTTCAAAATTAATAGGAACTGCTGCGCGCTAAATTAACTCGTCAACTCCGAATTAGATGGCTTGAATATAATTACGATTTAGGGTCTTTGCAGTACCCACGTCGGATCCAGTTCAACAGCTAAGCTCAAGTCTACTGGGAATTTCTCCACATTTCACGGGTTGTTTGCCATACCTTCACAGAACTTCATTCCCAAAGCATTTCAAGCTAAAGAAGCAGGCAATTGCTCGTATGGAATACCAGAGTTCAGAATGCTGAAGCGTACAGAAATGCATGTTCGAGCAATTGCTGGAATTAATTTTGGAAATATTGAACCTTCAAACCTCAAATTTCAAGATTAGATTGTACATTGGTTTAAGCCTCCCTAACCGCTACAAAAAAAAGAGGACCGAAAAGAGGAAGGAGGAAGGCACCATTTAGAATGGAGAAAAGAGAATGTGGAATCTATGCAGAAGGGGCATAAAAACAGTAAGTTGAGAAAGAAGTTCATAAAACAAGATAAAAGTTAAGAAGAAAGTAGTGGGTGCCAAAAAACAGGACAGCAGTGAACCGAAAAAAGGTGGTCCTTGAGAAAACAAAAAATATTTTATTTCAACAAAAGAAGACCTACCTAATTCATGACGCCGGGCCCTCACACATTTCTCTTTTCAAATTTTGAACCACAGTCCAATTCAGTCCAGGTTTAAAATATTTTCTAAATTCCTAAGCCACTGTATTTCTTATTTCTAATCCCTTTATCATTATTCCTCAATCACAAAATGGGACTCCCACAGTCGCAGTATCTGAAAAATCGCTCTAATGAAACATTAGACATTCGAAGAAAAGTAAAGGAGTTTCAGTACCTAATTCATAAGCACACAATGAGAAAGCTGTTAAGAGACAATATTGAAGAAAGAACCCTTTACAATTTTACGCATTCTATTAAATCGATAACTAAACTATATAGTACAAGAACACCACTAACTTGGGTGCGGTTTTTGCGATGTAGAGTGTGAAGAAGTCCAAAGCTCAAATTTGTCATACCTTAATGGAACTTGTTAAGGATCCGTTAAGGATTACATGCTTCTCAAGGATTGAGTTTGTAATCGAAGCAAGCACGTTGTTCAGTTATTCCAACAGAATGAGTTTATTTCCAACATCATTACAGCCAAGTAAACTTTGATTAGATCAGTATCAAACTTATATAAATTATTTCTTGATTCAATGTTGTTTAATTTCACTCGAAAGAAGACTGCAAAGAGGATTATCTTTGACGTGATATCAGATTAGATAGAACTCAAAACAAAGATATTTAAAACATGGAAAATCCAGTACAATGCACGACATCTTAGTGAAATGCCGTTTTATAAAGTCAAAATGAAAATTCATGGATTGATTGTGAATGCATCAAAGACATTAGGTAAAATTTTCTGCAAAAAAAAATTTATTAACTAATCCAAAACATGCTGCAGTCCTCAAGCGATATTTACTCACAAGTTTTCCTTCGATTTATGTAAATGATAGCAAAATCGTCACAGAATGAGGAATTTTGACTCTATCCTCTCGAAATAACTTTTCAAGTCACTGATAACCACAAGCTGTTGCTAATAATTGTTCATCATTTTGCTTCAGCTCTCAAGACTCGTAACTACTAATGCACGGCTAGTCCGCAAGATGTGGCCCGTGCGGAAGATTCCCTCACAAATGAGTCCTGCACAAGTCCACTAGCATTTCTTGCCAAAATTAGACCGCCGTCTCTGGTCACGATCCATCCCAACACACGAACTGCTCAGTACGTTCATTAGGTATAGGATTACTGTCATAATCGCGTATATCCTGAAGAAATTCTAGAGGAAAAATTACAGGAGATCGAATCCAGTTTGGAAGCTGCACTACCAACGATACGTGGGTTCCCTGCCAACATTGCCACAACCTGCGCTCTATTATACGAAAAATATTTTTTCATTGCCTGATATGGCCAGCATCTTTCATCTTGCTAATAACCTTCAATTCTAAACATTGCAGTCTATCTAAGCTTTGCCGTCTATTCAAGCTTTACAATTTGTACAAGTGGGTGAAATGTAAAGATCAGACCCCCATCGCAATGTTTTTGGTGTTGTTCCATTAGTTTATCATTTTTCATTAGTTATACATATCGCTCGTAATTTGATATGACAAAAGTAAATTTTTCTAAATATTTCTACAAGTACTCGCAAATACAGTCTTTCATGTTCATATATTTACAACGACAGCTAGTAATGAGCAACTAAATCTAAATTTACCACTGTGAAAATCCGAAAAACTGCCCCAGGTAAAACGGGTTCGCTTTACGATTCCGCGTGTTCTCGAAGCAAGCACGTTGTCCAGTTATTCCAACAGACAGAAATAATTTATTTTCAACATCAATACAGCCAATGAAATATTTAGTAAAACAAGTTTCGAAATTTATTACGCTGAAAGATCCAAATTCCCTAACAGTGACAAAGACACTCCAAAGATAGGTAGGAAGAAATCACCTTTAAGTATGGGGTTACGGCAACGTGCAATCTATGCTCAAAATGCATAGAAACAGTTGAGAAAGAAGTTCATGAAACAATATAAAACTTGAAGAAGAAAGTAGTAGCTATAAAGAAAGTAGTAGGTGCTGAAAATCAGGTCAGCAGTGAACCGAAAGAAGTTTTAACATAACAAAAACAGTTCACTTCAATAAAAAGAAGGCCCACCTAACTTTCAAATTGGACCTTACGTGTTCCCACTCGGAGAGCCAATTCCCAACAATATAATAGTTGTATCCCTCAAGGGGAAAAAAGACATCAAGTTTTAGAAAATTGAATGTAATATTAGGAAACTTAGTTGTTAGTGAAGCAAAAATAAAAATACAAGATTAACCATAAAAGGATTATAAAAGGATGAGTTCATTTTTCGAGATACCCTCTGTAAATGTTTAGGTAAGATAATATTTTTGTGTTGTAATTTCAAAGCATAATATTTTCTTTTCAAATTTTACACACTTTGGCTTGGGTTTCGTTTATATTAAAAGACGACAACACGCGGTAGTTGCAATTTTTATTTCGCTCGTATTTTGGCAACTCCATCTTGCAATGAGAAGGCCACACGATGTAGTGATGTGCTGTCGCTGCTGTTCCCGAGACCAGTCTGTGGCTGTCGACCCAGCAGGCCACTAAAGGCGGACGCCCTCATGCGATTGATCTTGATGGCAGTTAATTAGAGCCGGCAGGCCTGCCGGGACAAACCTACTAGGTTCCGAGTATTGCAGCTATGAACCCTACTCATTCATGTTGTAGAGTTGAAGTGCCTTTTACGGGCGTCCACTGGCCAGAATCTTGTAATGCCAGCTGTTATCCTACACTCGGGAGACCTCAGTGCGACACATGGTCTTGTGTTTAGCAGTACTGAGTGAGCACTTCTGCCACGCTGCGGGGATCCAGATGATGGGATTAATCGTGCTGCTGCGAGAACGGGCAAAACGTAACTAACTACTTAAGCTAAGATAAGCGAGGACAGCGAAAATCTAAAAGCTTTGTACTTGAATAAAAAACGTAATTTGGGAGCGTTACGCACATACTTAGTTGAAAAAATATATTGGTAATGCTCACTCAACCGATTCAAATGCTGATGCACGAACAACTTGTTAGATTCTATAAACTTCGATTTACAGTGTTAAAAAAGTAAAAGCGATGACAAACAGCGAGCAGTAGAACTCAGATATTACATTATTTAATCACTCGGATCATGTCTCCCTAACTGTAACAAAAGCGTTTCTAAGAGAAGAGGGAGGAAGGCACTATTTAGTATGGACTTCGGGAAACACTACGTCTATGAACAAGTTGCAAAGAAACGGTAAGTTGAGAAAGAAGTTTATGAAAGAAATTATGAGTCGAAGAAAAAAGCAGTAGGTCCTGAAAAACAGGACAGCAGTGAACAGAAAAAGATGCTCTGTAATAAAGTAAAATCTATTTATTTCAACAAAAAGAAGGCCTACCTACCAACCCGACAGTTCTGGACTTCACATTTTCCTTGGGGGCCTGCTAATTCCCTTAGATATAATAGTTGTATCCCCCTGAGGGGTGCGTATTCAACAAATATGTAATGACAGAAACAGATAGAGAAGACAACAATGTTGCTCTCAGCCATACCTCTTCACTATGGAAAATAAATTACAGCATGGCCGCGTGTTTTCAAATGGTCAGTAACAACAGTTGACGATTAGACCCACGAATAGGAAAAAATTTAAAAAAATTTAAAAGAGCTCTGCAGACAAAACATGAGTAAAACAAAACTTCTTTGCAAAAAGAAATCATTTCAACTGTTAGTTATGAGACCACAATTTAAAGCTTTAAAAGCTGAGAAGCAGGCTAAATAGCTTTAGTATCGACAATTCTCATAGAATAACACAAATTAAAGCTGTAAAATGGGAATAAAACTGCAGTATCGACGACACTCGTAGGATAAATCTTTCCGCAATCACACTCGAGTGAACCGATCAATGTATAGCTGATGGGGTGACACCATCGCGCCTGAAGATGCCGCAAGCCTTGAACGAAGAGAACGTTATCCTTTCTAGTGATCTGATTTATTATGTTCCATATCTGATAAAAAACGATGAACGATTTTTTTCTGGTCAATGGTGTGCTCTTAATGCTCCCACTTGAACACTATTTCCCATTCCTTCAAATAAATTAGATGTTAGTTTAAGCCTCCCTAACCATTACAAAGGTGTTTCAAAGAGAGGAAAGAGGAAAGCACCATTTAGTATGGACTTAAGGGAACGTGGAATCTATACATAAAGTGCATAGAAACAGTAAGCTGGGGAAGAAGTTTAAGAATCAAGATAAATGTTTAAGAGAAAGTAGTCGATGCTGAAAAACAGGACGACAGTGAGCAGAGAAAAGATGTTTCGTTACAAAACAAAACAGCCCATTCTATTTCCAGGATTTTACCTATATGCTCCCTGGGAGCGCTAATTCACACAAACATAAGAAAAAGAAAAAAGAAAAACAGTTTATTTCCAATAGAGATGGTACAAAATTACCATCATTGGTTTTTAAAACATCTTAAAG
>JACJUY010015198.1:0-11074 GCA_014220935.1 Platorchestia sp. MABIK | reverse complement strand
CTTTACTTGAATAATTTTATTCTTTGGTCGTCATGCGGTGACATTTTTAATCAATTTTTCACGCTGAACAAATTTTTCCAGGGAATTTAGATGTATAACTTCTTAATAATGAATGTATTTAATTATTTAAAAATGTACGTGCGGCTGAACTAATGAAGCGTGCATGTTCCACAGTTTAATCAATCATATTTTCGACAAATTTCCTACCTTGAGCACCTAAGCCGCGAAAGCAAGCCACTAGAGTGCAGGGAATGGGCTGAGTGCAATCCAATGATAAGCTGCCGCGACTAGAACTGGGCCTAACGCAAATTTTTTTCCCGGAATGAGAAAGCACGCAATATTTGCACAATTTCGGATTCTAGCGATATTTGAGTACACCCAATATCAGATGTACGCAATGTTTCCCAACCAAACACTGACCTTCGCCATTTGCGTACGTGTTAACGGCCTATGCCTTGGCAGTTCGAGTCCAAAGTAATATCAGAGGGTCCCTAGCAAAATGCATAAAATTTGAATTTACTTGACGCGAGACCTGGGCCTACTTAACGTTATGATACACGTGAAGCTGAGAGCGGAAAATAGACATGCTCAGGATTTGAATAGTTCAGAAGCCATACGATAAGATTGCAATCGTAGTGAATGAAATGTTCATTGTCTACACATTATCCTCCACACAGAGCTAGGGGGGAGCTGTCAGACGATGTGATCATCGCACGACCCAGAGGCAATATTAGAAATTAGCTATTAAAAACTTTGACTGCGATGTGAGTCACCGGTGGTCACAGAGGAAATTTTCATAATGCTGCTGACCGACCTGTGGTCACACACATGATTTTTATAAATACTTAATCAAAACTAAATGCAGGTACTATCCAGTTAATGTTTACTATTTTCAAAATGACCTATTAATATTGACTTTAAATTTAGGTTAACTATTGAATTTCAGTTTGACCTACCGAGGTCAACGTGTTGAGGTGACAGCTCTGACGCAGCTGGCCAGTGTGCAGTGAGGACGCTTGTTAACTGCACGTCACTCTGTTTAAAAATAAATAGAATGGCTACTACTTTGCCTTAATCAAACTGTATTTACTACATCACATGTTTCATAGGAAGCTGGCAAGATGGTTCTTCAAAAGACATGTTTCAAATACGAAAATACACTAGCCACCATTTACTACGGGTTCACAATTCGTGATGGAGGCATAAGTACGCACATATCAACAGACACAAACTTTAGAAGGTGTGGAAGCCTAACCGTAAATCATAGCCGTATCGAATTTTCATTCGTCACCGATAAAAAACGACAAGCATTCTTAGAACTAAGTATGAGCCTCCCACCGCTGTCCAGTACCCGTCTTGAATGAACTCAATAATATCACATCGTAGATTGCGAAGTCTCTATGCAACGACATTTTCATCTGTGTTGACTTAAACTAAGATCTTCTAAAGCATGAAAGCTGCGAGTAAACTTCACGTTTTCTAATGTATTTCAGTTCCAATTTTTCCTTCCAATAATCAAGAGGCCTACACTTATCTCATCAGGATCTGCTGCGCTGCTTGGTAATATATTCATGACTGACACAACTGCATTTCATTCATGAATAATTACTTCTCACATCTGTGATCATTTTTCGTTATTTCTAACAAAGAAAAAGCATTTGATATTAATACCAAGTGACGAACCGAAGCTTCCGCATATCGTTGCGTAAGTGAATCTCACTCAGAAAGAAAGTGAACTGTCCTAGAAGAATTAATTCAATCAATGATCATCTATCTACAATACATTGTAGCAGTAAACTATGATTATATGTATTATTTTTATTTTCAGTCACGTTTGTTTATGAATCATCAATGTTCAATCATCTTCCTCATTAAGGTATCGAAAAATGTACAAAAGCCTTTGATTACTGCAGGCATCATTTTCCACAGAAGGAAACGTCAGGGGTACCTTGCATGACTCTTCGAAGCGTGAATGTCAAAATCAATGGATAACAGACTCAAAAAATTTTATAAATCAAAAAAGAACATCGAGAAGAAACTGTTTTACGCTCAAGTTCACACTATTTAAAACCGATACATATATGAATGAAAAAGTACTTTGAAAAACAATTGAAACTATTGTCCAAAAATATGAAATATCACAAGACAAAATATACCGCATCTTTCGGCAACTCTCTTGTCGCCACATGGCAAAAAATAACAGGGTGGTCCATAAGTCACTTTACCTTTTGAAAAAATTATTTTTCGCAACTGAATGTACTTCATTAACTATTTTTTATAACATATTTGAAAGATAGGCATTTTATTACATAGTATAAAGATTTGAATTTTATTACCCAGTTTAAAGATAGGCATTTTATTACAGAGTTTAAAGATTGGAATTTTATTTTGATTTTTGGATGAAAAGTGAAGTCACGTGAATGGCCTCCATTTTCAGTTTCGCAAACACGAGCTCTTTGTAAGGCATTTTCCATGACAGTTCTTAGCATCTAAGGCTGTGTGGAATGAACTTCCTCCTGAAAGTTTGCTTGAAGTTGTTGGAGAGTTCAACGTCTATTTACTTGAACCTTTTCTCCTACGTACGAATAAAATTTACTAGCAAATCTCTACACTGTGTTCCAAACATAGAGCGTTGATTTTCAAAATAAAATTCAATTATCTTCACTTTCTCTTCGGTTGTAAATGTATTCATATTTAAATTTCCAACAACTTAATTTCATAATTCAGAAAAAAATCAAAATTGACTTATTGAAAAAACTTCATTTTAAAATGGTAAAGTGACTTATGCGCCACACTACTACCACAAGGGAATCGACTGATCATTCGCACCCATGGATCATGTTCAAGAACACAACGCTTCCTTCTGTACGGCTACTGATTCTACTGATGTCCCCAACTACATAAACAGCTGGAAAAATAAGTTATGAAGATTAACACCAATCACTGCTAACCTAATGAAAGGTATCGCTAATATAATAGCAGTGATCATCCCAAACAACGTTACCCAACCACTTTTTCAATGTATTTTTAGAAACTCTAAAAGGTATTTTGTGAAGAAAAAAAATTCTTTATGAATATCAATGGGAGTACTGTTTTAAAAAATCAACGACGCAGACCATCTTAAATTTTTCACAATATCCTTATTTAAATGTTGAAGGAGGAAAGTTTTTTCTGCGTGTTTCTCGGCTTCGAAAAGCATTTGATTGATTAGTCCAATTATATTACTCTCAAAACTTTACTGTCATCGCACTTGTGAAGTCGATTGGTTCAAATTATAACCAACAAATCGGAAGCAGTACATTCCCATTGAGCAGCTAGGTACGAAGAATAGTGTTCCACAAGGGCCTGTCCTAGGACCTCTCATTTTGTTAACCTTAATCAACGATATAGTTAAACCTACTTCATTTCACGAATTCACATCTTTTACCGACAACAGCACATTTTTTTCGACTCTTCCTAATGTAAATCCTGATTGAAATTGCAAATAGAAAAAATGGCGAACTGTAAAAAAAGTTTGTATGGTGGTCAAGGCGAATAATATATTTATTAATATCGATTACACATAATACATCATATTCTCTCATGAGCGGAAAGAGTATGTTCCATGGGGAAAATTGGTGACTATATTGAGAAAACCAATTCTTCATATTTCCTGAGTTTTATTATAGATAAAAATCTGGCTTACAAAAATCTCATTTCAAATATCTGTTCTAAACTATCAAAATCCGTTGGAATCCACAATTAATTAGAATATTTTTGAACTGCAGAAATATTTTACCTGCAGAAAGATTTTACCTGCAGATTTTACCTGTTAAAAATATTTAAATAAACTCTCATTTCTCCATACTTAGAATGCAGACAAGAGGCATGCATGGAACTAACAAAAATAAAATTGGAACTATTGAAAAAATTGGAATATGATGCCTACACGAATGATTCATTCCAAAGTTCTGAAAAGCCAAACTTTCAGATCCCGATAAATTTTTCATTAATTTTTTAAATTACTTCATGAAAATTTAACTCGTGAGGTCGACAAAGATCTTAAACAATTCTTATCCGCCTGAACTGGCCAACATGAACATTTAACCACCAATAAAAAAACTAAATTATACTCACACTCTTTCTAATTTAAAAGGACGATCTAATTGCGTACAGTTTCTCCTTCATTGGAACAAAATTCAGAATTTAATCCCTGCTGCAATCCATGAAAAACACACAGAGCACCCAAAGCCAGTTTTAAATTTCAAATATTATCGCAGTAATATTGGTCCCAGGTATTGAAAAAAAGTTTTTCGCCTAAATTATTTAAATTGATAGGTTAATTTAACATAGAATGAACCTGATTAAAATGTCTTTATAGAATTAACTATTTTGATCTGGCTCAAATAAAATACTGTGAAGCAACTTATAGGTCAGTCCAGCGTTTCATTCGGTTAAGCGCACAAGGTTAAACACAATTGTGTAATCCTTAGATAACGTTCTGGCAGGATACTCTGAAAATTACTAACATAATCGAGCCAAAAAAGGACTAAATTCAAAAGTTTTCTAATAGCCTCAAGAAACAATTTTCTTGATGTTCTTGCATCCCTTAAGGTAAATAAGTAGCTCAAATTGTTTGAATTTTTTCAAGTCGAATGGCAGCTCCCGTTGGCTTACCCGCACTAGTACGCTGCAACGTTCACTTTCCTCCTACGATAAGTACAGAGTCCCTATGTATAATAATACGGCTTGTTACTTGCTCCTGCTTGCGCCTTTGTTTTATCTGTTCGATTCTACCCCTACTCTGAAAACACTCTATAATAACGGTTAATTTCCTTTTATGTATTCAGTTAATATTGAGCAAGATTCATTCGAAAGTTATCCCAGCTTGAAATTGGAGGAACCGATGAAAAAAAGAACACGCACTCAAACCGTTCATTTAAAATCAGTTCTCACGAACGAATGATGGCTGTGGCAAAATTCGCGACGTCATTTTTGAGCGTGCTAGCACACTAGTTTTGAAGTATTTGGCTTCCAATATCAGGCCCTCAAATGAGTGCAGTGTCAAAGATTTCATGGCTTGCAATCTACGCTCATTTCAACCTCCATCACGCAGTCGTCAAATTTCACCGACATTTCTTTGACTAACGCAAATTAGAAACACTTCAAATTTGCGCTTAACTTTTGATCTTTCTTCTAGACCACTCGAAAAGTGTGTCTGAAAGCTTTGTTTCAAGAAACGTATTTTATCTCGGAGATGCACTGGAAGTTACCAAAAGTTACATTTCGGAAAAGCTTAATGTGACTTTTAATGTCGCAATCATTGAGCCTAATTCGCCCGCGTGTTCGAGTATTTTTGGTGTGAGTGGACCTTCAATAATTCAAGTCTCATCAAAATATTTAACATGTTAACTAATGCGAGTCAAATTGGAGTTCAATATTCGACTCGTATTAGAATTAATTTTAAAGATCAATATTGAAAATAATGAACATTGTTCCTTCATTTAGTTTCAATGAGTATTTGTGAAAATTGAGTTTGTGACTTCTGGTCGGTCAGCAGCGTTCTGAAAATTCCTTCAGTGACCACCGATGGGTCAGTCAAAGAGTTAAGGCAATGGCTTGCCATTAGCAAAGTATTCAAGGTAAAGACTTACTATTGGAATAAACTTCATAATCGTCTTCAGTAAACTTACGTTTCATATCTACGATGTAGAGACGAAGCTACATGTTCTCATAAGTATTGCACTGCATTAATAAAAGAAAATATTAGCGTTGAGAAATTAATAATCTGGTTTATTATATCAAGAAGAAACCATAGCACAAATTCATACTAATTCTGTCAAAACCATGGAGAAATCAAATCAAATCCATTATATTAAAATCAACAGTTTAAATACTTATATTCAAACGCGTTAAATTTTCTGAATGTCTATCGCATGAGACAAATAAATTGATTGCTATTGGAGTGGGACATACGTCTCTCGATGTATTCACGTCCATCCCAGCAATTTAATTACTCACACAGAAATGGGCAGAAATTAATTGCTACGGAGGCAAAGCATTCTACACGAATGCTGTTTACTAAACCTTTTCATAAAACCTAAAGTAACTGTGTACACAGAAAACGTGAAGTCACCGTAAAACAACTTGAATAATTAGTGAAAATGGTATTGCTGGCCGGAGGTATTATTTGGAGCGGGGTTTTCCAAATTGAGGCCATGTTTTAGAGTTCGCTGAAAATTGTGATATTTAGGTGCCTCTTTTAGGGCGACGCTTTCGTGCTTCACTGCCTCACTTGCAAATCATTTTATTTTGATCGAAAGCCTTCCTTGAGGAATAACTTCCACAATGAGCTTCAGGAAAAGCGCCTAAAAAGTAGGTCGGCTCGCCTTTATGAAAATTAAACTCCAGTCAAAGATTTTTGCCGAGTCAGCGTTCTGCGGGGCAGAAGCACGGCCTCTATGAGAGACATCGCTCATGGGCACCTTAATAAGAGTGACCGGAGTTTCATTCGAGATCTTTGTATTTTGTAAGCTTTTTTGCATGGAGGGTAGCAGCCGAAATAATCTCAGGAAAGTACAATATTCGTGGTGTAAATGCCAACGGTACGAATCATTTGTAAACCTCGTAATGATTTCTTGAGTTCCATCGCCGTTCTCACTAGCGCTAGTAACTTGAGTTTTCCTTCAGATGGTAAATCCGATTGCGATGTACTTTCTTTGTAACAGATACACTGTACTTCTTTCATTTTTATTTAACGTCCATTAACGGTTTGTATTTCAATAGAAGCAATTTCATTTATTCTTTCAAGCAATACGTTTCTTGAAGAATCAAACATGATTCTAATTATTAAATTTTATTTTATGAGGTCAGGCCGTAAATAATTATTAATCAGTAAGCAAATTCCTCATAATAAATTAAATATTTTTATGAAGGTCCTGAAATCGGAAAAATATCGAGTTCTATGAATTTTACCCGACGTTGTCTTCGTCATTGTTACAGTAGTAAATTTATATAGTTGTATTGATTGTTGTTGTAGTAGTGAAGTTAAAGGTATGGGTTTGTATTGGTTGTTGTTGTACTAGTTTAGTGATATAGTTGTAGGGATTATGATGGTTCGCGCAGTGAATAGCTTCTGCAATTATATGGTTAAGGCGATTATGGCTGTAGTCTTTATAACTATTGCAGTTATACTAATTTGGAAGTATTATTTGTAATTGCAATGGTTGTAGTCATGATAGTTAAAAATGGAGAAAATATCTTTAAGTCTTATATTCATTCAACAATTTGCAAATTAAACTTACCACCACATTGCTCCAGAAATCCAAGAGATTGATAACAAATTCATCCATGAAGAATTTTTTCCTTTCGATGTACGTTTCTTTTTCACCAGCTCGAATCAGACAAAAGAGAAAATTGGAAATATATTTTCTTAATTCTTGCTTCAGAATCATTGATAAAATATACAGCGGAACTAGTTTCCTCAATTTCTTTTTACTTTCCTGTTTATTTTTTCATAAAATTGAGCTTATTGAATGTCAAAATCAAACCACTTTTGCATTCAGACATTTTTTCCAATCTTCTTTTGATTTGTGGCACTAAATTGCAGCTTTCAAATCTTCGGGAAGTACGAAAGAATTTCCCTTCCTCCGCCCTCTCAGAAAGCAAGTCTCCGGAGACGCAAATCACAGCCAATGAGGAGCGCCAAACTCAGTCGGGTCGAGCTTGTGTGTGTAGTCCTTTTGGCGCTGCTGTGTGTGTGTTGAGTCATAGAACCTGAATGGAATCGTCTGATTTGTTATTGCTTTTCAATACCATAAAATAAGTTTAATGTTTTCAGAAGAAATTTTGAATCAGTGACAACAAAGGTGAGAAGCTGGTTATTCTAAGAATTGAGTTGGACTAAAAGTAGGGAAAGTCCATGAAATGAAGTCTCTCAGTCTCCGCGTAGACAAAAAATTTCTGCTGTTCCTTAGATTTGCAGGATTTGATGAAGGGGCTGGGCGGCTCACTTCATCACAAGATGCTCAACAGAAGGATTTTAGGGATGAAGTCGACTTGGAGCCAAGTTTAATGTACGTGCGTAATATGTCAGGGCCGGACAGCACGCAGACATTGCGTCAGCAGGATTTACCGAGTCCTTATCTCGATATTTACGACGCTACTTAACTGTTCTCCTAAATTTCGCAATGATGTTCTGGGGAATGCAGAAAATATTTTGGAGAGGCTCGTTCATTTTTATTGCAAAACGATAGAAATATTTCGAAGAGGCTTGTTAAATCTCCTCGTAAAACGATAGAAATATTTCGAACAGGCTTGTTAATTCTTTTGGGAAACGATAAGTTTAAGAATTTTGGAAGTTGAAAATGTTTTCAATCTAGAATGATGAACTCCAAATAAGGAACGGTCAAAACTTATTCTCTCAATTTTGGTAGATTGAAATGGATGAAATTTTTCCAAACTTGAAAGAAATTGGCATTCTTCAAACCAGGAAAAAATTGATGAGGTCATAGGAAAAGAACATATTTTTAGATGCCCCATGATTTTCGAAAAAAATTGACGTACACGGATAACTATTATTTCGTAGCAAATGAAAGCAGTAGAGTACTAGCCGCTACTTCACTTCGGGAATTTCCACATGATATTGTAAGACGTAATTTCTATCCTTTTTTAGGTGAAAACAAACTTTCAATGTTGCTGCACAGGATATGTCAGATAAATCCATACAATTTCCCTTTATACGCTTAAATCCCAGTATCTGAAGGAAAAAATTGCTATACTTTTAAATTTTGATGGTTTAGACTACATAGCAGGTGAACAAAAACTTAATTCGATTTGACCGCCTTCAGCCATGATGGCGGCTTCTGCACACTTCAGGAAGCTGGGCACGGCTCCAAAAACTTCTGCCGTTTCCTACGCATCCACGGCCTATGTCCTTCTTAAGAACCGTGACATTGTTGTGGGCTTTACACCAGATTTTACCTCAATTTGCAACCAAAAATCTCATCAAATGGGTTCAGGTCAGTCTAATTCCACACCGGACCTCGTGAGCTATTGAGCGGTTTTACTCACCGTGTGGACCGTAGCCAAGTCCTATTGGAACAGGAACCTCTTATTTCTAGCCTTGGTCTACATCCATGCAATAATTTATGTTTGCAAGACATTGCAGCACTTTTTGGCATTCACTTTTTCGTTGTAGGCAAAGAAATGGATATAAACGTCATCCTCACAGTAAACCACGTAGAGGGTCATTACATCAATTTTTTTTTCGTACAATGCTAACGTTGAACGTCAGGGCTCGAAGAGGCAATCTAGCGACAGTTACGTCTGTAGCAAGTTCTATCAACTATAAAAAAATTCATCGAAAATTAAATTAACGGCCGATCTGCTGATCTTCAGCCAGTTAAAAGCTCTCTTTCACCTCTCTAAATGAACTTCTTCCATCTTATTATTTAGGATATGCTTTCCATTTTGTGCGTATAGGGTTACCCCAACGTCTTTGATCGCTGTGTGAATTATCGGGATGCAGACGAGCCTCTTTTTAGACGATGTCGATAATGACATGGTTGGATTAACCTTGACGCTTTTTTCAGACCAGTCTAGAAAGTGAGGTTTACGATTTTCATCTCTACTTAGCGTGTGGATAGCTCTGCCATTTTGACACATTTATCAAAACCCTTACAAATATCGTAGATGATCTGCCTAGGATACTGGAGGAATTTTGCAGTAAAGGCTGGGCTTCGGCTCGCGTAACGAAGTTCACAGTTAGATGAACATTTCAACTGCTCCATTGCGTAATATTTTTGCAACGAACTCTGAATGATAATTGCCAACTTTATTGATAACTAAACGTAACTGATGCACTTTAGTGCTGTCAACTTTTAGAATGATCAAATTACAATTTTTAAATTTCTACGTATTTGTATCTGAAAGACCCCGTACACAAAAAAATGATGGTCTGGTGTCGTTTAATTCGCTGCTGTGTAATTATGATCAATCAACTTTTAACCCTGTTGTAACAGAAATTTAGTGACCCACTGTGTGGAATCCATTATTTTTTGAGAAAAACTCTCCTGAATTAATTGAGACATGTTCCAAATACTGATGCGATGCAAGAAACTATAATATAACCGATCTCCTAAGAGGATAAAACTATTCCATCAGTAGGAATTAGCGCTCTTGGGGTGAAGGTGTGAGGTCCAGAGCTGATGGTTAGGTAGGCGTCCCATATTGAAACTTAATTAGTGTTTTTTTTTACGGAACCTCCATTATCGCCTCACTGCAGTCCTATTTTTTAGCACCTACTACTTGCTTCTTCAATTTGCATAAGGGATTTTTTGTTTCTCTGCGTAAAGGATTTTGAGAGGGAGTACATTTTACATAAATTCCTCACTCCCTTCACTCCACACTAAATGGTGTTTTCCTTCTTCCTCTCTCTGAAACACCTTTTTTTACAGATAGGGAGGCTCAACCAACTTATCTAATATACCTGATTTCCAAATACGAATTTAGTTCCAATATTATTCACATGCCTCTCAGCTTTGGCAAAATGGATTATTCAAAGCGACAGCTATTTATTTGTACAAACTCAGCTTTTCGTTTTTTTTCATTCTTTATGATATACTAGTGTACACGGCCCGTCCAAAATGACGGGATTCAATCTTTTCCTTGAATCAATTTTCCAGATTTGGATGACACGATAAAAATATTCTCACACTTGTGCACTGGTGACACTCGAATCACAGATACGATCACTGAGCATCTATATGAGCGTGACAGAGAAACGGTAGAAGCCGACACCAAACAAATAAATAAACACACCTGGGGTATTATTATGTAAGAAGAATCTTTCAACATTGTCAGAAAACATCATCCTCTAAACAGCGAAGCCTTTAAGAATAACGAATATTTTTTCAATTCCTTGGGTGCAAGAAACTGTCACATTTTTTTCTTATTCTCCAAGTTTCCGAAGAACCTTGATATTAAGCGGGAATGGCCGACGTGAGCAACGCATGTTATCTTGCATGATCGAAATATTGGACGCACATCTCGAGTAGATCCAAGGCTCACTGCGGTGGCATTAAACAGGAAATTT